>JAODAG010000005.1:335381-367125 GCA_027574785.1 Orphnurgus asper | reverse complement strand
TGGCCACTGTTTCTTTAGTCGACTGGTGAGCCGCAGTATATATCCTCTTCAAAACTAGCCGTTGTAGGGGGATATTTTGTTCTTTTCTTCATTTTCCAATCGCAGGCTCAACGAGCACTGTCGGTATCCTTTTCAAAGCGAGCCTTCATGGACGGTTTCTCGGAGCTTTCATTTATTCGCTTTACCATCCGCAGGCTCGCCGATCACTGCAGTCGTCTTCTTGCCTTCGTTGTCTTTCGACGGGCACACCGGGAAGGATGCGGTGATCGCCGACCATGATGCCTCAAAGAGGACGAGAGATGCCGCAGCAGCCCCTGCACGCCTTCTACCGGAGGCGTGTGATGGGGAGCACCGGAAGCCTGCTGAACGAGGGCGTGTACGAGAAGGACGCTGCCGACGCCCACAGGAGACCCAAGTATTTCTTTGACGAGCACATGCTCCCGTCCAAGATAACGCCCTACAGCGGGAAGCTAGACAAGGTGAGGAATATTAGCAAGGTATAAAATTTGTGAATGCTGTATGGGACACAGGTGAGGAAGGGCGTACGTTGAAAAATTGTTACCGTTTTTTATGGTGCTAACCTAATCATTAGCTATAGGATGGGTAAGTAAACATAGGTCATAAAAATCCTGAAGTCAGACCATGTAAGACCACCTCAAATGTAGGCTACAGGCATAAGTATAAGTTATGGTGTAGGCTAGTCTCTGTACACACACATGTGCATACACAATATTTGAGGTAGTCTTACGTGAAGAACACACCAATCCCACAACCATTAAGGTCATTGGATATGTTACTCACATGAGCCATGCAACATTGCAGTAGATTTGTGTAAATGTAGCTTGGCTCTTCGCTTATCTGCCTTAAGTCTTGTTTAATTCTCTTTTATGCTTTTGTGCCCAGTTTCGTTTTGGTGCTATTCAGCGCCGAATGAAGGCCACCGAAACACCGAAAGGCCCCCGTTTTGTAAAGCAGTACCCCTAGTCTAGATCGTTGCCGTCTCGTGTTTCTTTGCTCGATTAAGTCGGAAGGGCACATCGACGAAAGGAATGAAACGTACTCCAATTTGGGCAGCGACAATAACTGCCGCGCATTTCCATGCGAGGTTCCGCTTGCTCTTCGGTGTCGGCGACATGTGGGAGTGGAGGGGGGAGGTTTTAGAAGAGGCACTGCCCGTATTTTTGGCAAATTAATTTTGTGGTTAATCCGATTTGTTGATTTGTACGTGCCACCCTGTTTGTGAAAACGGGAGACCCGATTCCTCGATTTGTTTCCCCTAGCTCCCCCTATTATTAATCCTGTAGCCACCACACACTGTTCATACAAATAGCTACAGTTCCGTGCGCCGCGAGGTCCGAAGTGGTCTTGGAGAACAAGCGGAAGGGATCCTAGCATTCTTTCATCGGACAACAACATGCACGCATACACCCACATTGCCATTATTCCATAATTGTTCAACTTTGATGAACATTGCTTATACTATAAAACAAAATTGATCACATCTACACTCCCATTAATTATGCTCATTTGTTCCCCCTCACCTCTCCCATCTTCCCAACCAACTCTATAGATTAAACCCATATATGGCAGATTCAATGTAATTAACGAAGAAATCCCTGATGAAAACTGAAAGATAATTACTTACATCTATCTTGGTGGTAGGTAGGTAATATGCTCTCCTTGCTCATCAGCCTTCAGCCAATCATATCAGTGTATAGGCCATCTGTGGTAATTTCCCTTTTCACCTCCCTTGACTGTATTGATTGAAATCAGCTAATGGAGCTGTGTTTTTGTAGACATTAATATTTGTAGGGTGTGTTTCCCACTAGCTGGATGACAAATAGACAGCTGATGGCCATTTATACATGCTGAAAAAAAATAAAATCAATGTTTTCATGGAACAGAAGCTTACACAAGTTGTCTAGGTTCGCTTATTAGCTTTCAAAATTCACTATACCACTCCATCCATCGCGGTTGATTCAGCGTATCTGGTGGTGTGCATTGTTGGTGTATCATTTATTACATGGAGGAGGCCAAACTGTGAATTCGCTCCTGGCTGTGTAAAAGGCATCATACGAGATGGCTGATGATTATGTTCTGCAGCTTTTTTTGAATGTAAGTATAGTGATGAAGTGGTATATATATATGCTTCATGTAAGATTACCTCAAATATAGTGTATAATGTATGTATATACAGTGATAGGCTTGTATCTACACTCACATGTACATATAAAGAATTTGAGGTGGTCTTACACTACAGTAAGTTGCTCCACATGCAGTATCTTAGTAAAGTGTAAACTTTGTTAGGGAACTGTTGCAACGCTGCAATCGCAATGTAACATTGTGATTCGAAGCATGTTGGTGAAATGTTGTATATGTTGTATTAATATTTTGAAAAGGATGTGTTGTAAGCACCGTTATTGTGGAATAATATGTGCGGATGTTATGTTAATTGTGATTGATTAAAATATGTTGACAGATTTAGGAATGAATTGAAGATGTTATAGTCTTCTCTTCTAACAGCCAAAGACCATCACTGCATCAGAACCTTATTTCCAAATTACAAATTACAAATATAAAGTGATATCATTTGAATGCACTGTAGTTTGAAGTGGTTTTATTCAGACAGCTCTAGATGTATACTGAAAGGAGATGGTTAGGGGGAGGGGGAGGATGGAGTAGAACAGCCTGTGGAATTCTTTTGTAGATAAGGGCATGGAACCTTTCTGCAAGAAGGCAACATTCTCTTCATAATTAGGTCATGAATCTAAAAAAAAGTGATATGAGAGTTGACAAATTGTTTATATTCTGCTCTCTGAGGTTTTAAGGTTATGGTTGCAGATTGCTTTAATTCTGGTAACCTACATGCACGTAGTTAGGCATAATGTACATACCTGCATGTATGTGAGTTTTGCACTGGGACTGAGGACTTGAACCCAAGTCCTTTGGGGTAGTCAGATTAAAAAGAATCACCAAATACTTGGTTGACTTCTATTGCTGTTATTTATTGCTGTTTTTAACACTGAATTGCTGAAAGTTACCTTGTAAAATAATTACAAAATCTCCACCATGATGAGAAAGCAGATGTGCCCATTTTTCGGTGCTCATGTTATGAATTTTAATAAGTGGGTGGGTTGCTTAAGGTAAATTTCCTCAAATATCTATGTCTTCAACTGCCATATGTGCGATTATCTTCCTAACTTGGTGTGGTTATGTAATATGTTCGATTGCATATCACTATAACATTTAACTCTTCAATTAATGTAGGTGCATGCAGCTTAAAACAATATTTATGCTCAGAAAATAGCTCGTATTGATAATTCAAGATTTTGTTGGATGGTTACTGTGCTGGCCATAGCGTGCAGATAATCCCTAACATTTCATTTTGGTGTCATTTACCCGAAAGAGCCGCAAACGTCTATCACTTTGCAACCACAGGTCCGATTATCTTCAGACTTCATGTCTGGTGATAGGAGTTGATTGATGAGGCATGTACCACAAAAGGTTTTCATGAATCGTGTCTTAGTGTAATTATGTATTTAATTAAGCTGAACGAAATAAAAGTGTCCCCTTTACGCTTATTATTCATCCTGTGACTTCTATCACTCGCAACCGTGTCTGATTATATCTTCAGACTGTACTTTCTCCCTGATTTCTGCAAGGAGAGTGAACAATGGCTGTAGAATATGGTGTTTTGTTTATATATATTATTTTTCATTAATAACAATTAGCCTACTCAAATTTCGTGCATTAATTTGTACCAAAGTATTCATGGCATCAGAACCAACTGAACATTTTCGATTTAAAAGTTTTCCTTGAGTTAAAATAAATTTCATGAAGAACCATTAATTTTGCTCGATAACAATAAGGTGTACTGCGCAACGCAAGTGTTAACTGGTTAATCCTATACAGTTAGTAAGTACTGTAAAATTGGCTACAAACAGTCTCCCCGTAACCCAAGACGGAGGAGATGGGCTTATATATATTTACCAACTGTACCGTGGGAACTGACTGTGAATAAAGGCCTTTTTGAAAGTTAAGATAACTTTGGGACAAAAGTGCTCTTTGAGGTGATGTTATTCACCTCGAATTATAGAAGTCGAATAGCAACATTCTGCCAAAGAATGGTCAGGGGTGTCGATTTTCCTGATACTACTTATAAGGTCGGAAATACAAAAGTAGCCTGCTGGCGGTATTACGGCCTTCGTTTGGATAGTTTGTTACCCTTTTCAGAGGCTATGATAATCTGCGGGAATAGGGCTGAAATAACACCTCGAATACCGTAACTCAGCGGGCAGACGCCGGTAAACAAAAAGAAGCGTTAAAATCCTCCTGTGCTACTGAGGGGTCTCTTTCATTCTGTAATGCAGTTTTATTCGTTATTTGGCTGAAGCTATTTAAGCTTAAAATTTAAAATTCTTCCCCTGAGGTCAGGAGGTCATGGGTTGTTTGTCACTATTTCTTATAAGGGTACATATTGTTAATTACGTCTTGTAGATGGATCTGAAAGTGTTGAAGCACCTCTCAAACTTGCATGCTCTCTCACTGGCCACTTGAAAGCTGCTGGTGAAAAAGTCACATTTTGTATTGGTATAATATATTGATATTATATCTAACATCACAATATATAAATCTAGTTGTAATTGGATAGGCAATATGAAAGATTACATCTGAGGTGGTTTCCAATTTTTTTTCACAAATGTGACTTATCAAATGACTCCCAAAAACATTAAATAAAAAACATTTGATCGTCTGTTTAAAACTTTAAAAGATGCCATGTTGATCGTTTTCAGTAATAATTAGTACTGTAATTATGCATATATACCAGTGATTACAATATTTGACAATTAATATAGTAACTGACTGCTTACTGGTAAAATGTCCAAATTACTAAAGTACTTGAAATGTATGGATGACACACTGTACATGTACTTCACAGTTGGCTCGTAAAACTCTTGAGAGGATGGTGTTTGCAAAGTTAACCATTGTAACCATGACAATAACAAGCATTACCTGGTATCAATATATAATCTGCATATTACAAAATGCAGTTCTTACTTTGACTTCAAAGAGGAATTTGAATCGCACATTACAAAATCTCATTCTAAGCCATGAATCATCCAACATGAATGTAGATTTTCTTGAAAAAGTCACATTTTGTATAGGTATAATATATTGACATATTATATCTACCATCACAATATATCAATCTAGTTGTAATTGGATAAGCAATATGAAAGATTACATCTGTGGTGGTTTCCAACTTTTTTTTTTTTTAAATGTCACAAATGTGACTTATCAAATGACTCTCAAAAACATTAAATAAAAACCTGCATAAAATGCTATTTGAAAGAAAAGATAGGTGTGAACCAATTCAAAGTTTTAAATTGGGGCATAAAAAGAACCCAGGCCTCGCTAAAGGAATGACTTTTGTAATTATTACAACTTGGCGAGGTCTACAATAGCTTGCCTCAAAAGATTCAATTTCTCTCTCTTAAATCATTTGTTCCCCCCAGTCTAAGGGACTCATCAGACCTATCGCTGTACGGCCCCCTTCCCCAGGCAGTGCTCCCTCATCTCCTGGATTCACCAAGAGGGGCGTGGAATCGCCGGCCCTCTCGGATACCGTAGCTGCTCGCGGGCAGCCGCCAGACGTCGTGCTGACGAATCAGAGACGAGGAATCGCATCGCCAAACGGTTTCGCGCCGGGGAGCAACCACTTTGGTAGGCCGCCTACCAAGGCGGTTTCCCTCCAGGAGATCCCTCTAGCCGTGGGGACCCATTACTCTAATGGTACGGCCCACCCTGACAGCAGGGCCCGACCACTGCAAAAGAAACTCCAGCCGTCGCAGTCCATGAATTACCTTGACAATAATCAGAGAAGGTGAGGAAACCAGGCCTGGACATAATTAAACGACTGCCGTGGCCATCATAATTTGGCAATGACCTTTGGTGCCCTAACAAAAAATATGTAATGTCCATGGCCATGTCTTCCGCCATCCCTATAATTCATTCGGTCGCCCATATAAGCCACCCATATAAACCATGCATCATGTACATTTGCATGACATGGTGCGAAAAGAACGATCGTTGCCGTACCAAGCTTGTAAACCGCTTTATTTAATCTCAACCGTGTTCGCCATGTGGGAGTAATAATGGTTCTGCGGTCGGGTAACTAGAACTAGGTTCATTTCGAGGGGAATTGCGGCTTCAATCAAACCCTGGTAGTATAGATCACTTATTGCCTGACGTTTCCATCTAGTCATGAGTCTAGTGGCAGACTGTATAGAAACAGCTTATAGAGTGTATCAGTTAGTGTGGTCCTGAGATTTTCTATTTCTTCCTTGCATGAACTACGTTATAATTTCAGTAGTAGCGATGCGGGAAATGTTTGGTTTTGTCATTATAATGTGTCGTGTATGTACCGTCCTCTGTGTTACGCGTGCGATTGTGTGTAAAATAACTAAGTGTGGTCTACTACTATACATGCATCCTAGGTGATACGATGCGTATATAAAGCTACGTGTGCATGCGTCCTCTGTGTAAATTGTTTGTTTAATTAAACATCTGCGTGCATCGTCAGGTAATTATTGGCATGCCTGTGTATAAAGTACACATCCCCATTATCCCCAATCCGCACTGTGTGTATATCTATAATGAAGGCGTGTGTATCGATCTCCCCGTGCTGCGCTGTGCGTGATATATGTTAAGTGTATTATTGATCCACAGTGGTGGTTTTTGTGGAGTAAATATGACAAGGGTATATATATAGCTGCTTGTGTGTTAGGCATGAGTTTAATCTATATATGCATTCGTCTTCAATTCTGTTTCGTTTCAATTGAAAGGATAAACCCATATGTATTTTGTTACAATAATGTATGCATTAATTTAGCTTTCACATCTTAGGCATGGCTAATTAAGTTGCCTCATTAACCCTAATTGGACCTGCTTAATTATTATCTATAGTTTACTGTATTTTCCTGTGGTGTTGGGGCGAAGGAAGAGTTGAGGTAAAATTTCAGCATACGCTAATTACTTGATATAAACCAGGTTTTTTCTTCTGGTTGTATGTACTAGTATTGCTTCCCATAAAGTTCTTTGCTTGCTGACTGTTGGAGATTGCTGGATTTTATTATATAAGAAATAAAAATATCAGTTAGTTAATTTTCCAACTAGTTTCGATATGGATAAATGGGTCCAATTTCCAACTGACCTCTGTCGAATCCTGTTCAATTTACTTAGGAAAAAAAGACTCCAACCCAACTTGGACCAGTTGGAACCAGTTCATCCAAGTTGCAATCTGTTTAGATCATCCAAGTGGGAATCTGTTCAATCCATCCAAAGTTGCAACCAGGTCCAAACAGAGGTTGGCAAAGTGGGCAAGATTTCCAACTTTCGTCTGGGTACTTTACTTCGCTGAGCTACTTCTGTTAAATTTAAACTGCGAGCTATTCATTATTTTTTTTGGGGGGGGGGAGTAATATATGCACTTTCATTCAGACACGAAAATGAAACAAATGAAGTGTTTACCGTGTTGCTTTGTGCATCTTGTTACGGCCTCTCTCACAATGCGACATATTGATAAAACTGAAAGCTCTTTGAAATACGGTTTAAAAGCAGAATTCTGCATTTAAATATATAGATGTCTAAGGTGTTACAAAATAGACAACTTTTAACTAAAACAAATGACTCTAACCACTCCCATATTTCAAAGATAACAGACTATTGATTCATATTTCCTTATTTTATGGCCAGGCCCTTTTGTAGGAGCAAATGCGCGCGCAGGTCGTATGAAATAGTTTTATTTTAATCGTTTAAACACGAAAGCGGGTTTTTTGTTGTAAATAGAATGCGAGCTTAGGGTTCCTCTAAACAGGAAAGGTGCTTTAATGCCGGCTCTCCTGCTCTCTACTTTCGGTTATTAATACGTCAGCCATTCATATAAGCTCGCATTCAAATGCCTTGTACGGATGGACACAGATCATGAACATGTTCCTTGTGGCACGAGGCTTTCGTATTTTTTAACGGGCTCGGTGAAAGCAAATGCACGCAAAGAACTGCTGGATTCAACTACTTCTGTGATTGTTTGAGGAAGTCCTCGTAGCTGGTCAACATATTAAAAGGCGTTTCGTATACCAAACTACACGGCAGATCATCACTAGTCCTCTGCGTGTGAAAGAGATTTGTACCCTTCTGAGGGAACTTGCCAGTTCGGGGGGACATTCCTGCCGCAAAAGAGAAGGACATTTATTTAACGGCTTAGGAACGTTTTTAGTATCCTTTCTTCTTTTTTTGGCAAGTCATAACAGGTATGTACGGGTGAAACAGCAGAGCATTGTAACAGAAAATTGTTAATCATTGTAACAGAGCCTGGTCAGGTCACAAAAAAATATTCGAAGGATATTAAAGTGATTGGCCCGGGCCTCAAATGTCCAGAGCAGCAGACTAAAGAAACTCCTACAAGTCATAGATGGGAAAGTTCAAGACCCCTACTTTGGTCAAGATCTCTTTTCAGATTAACTTCTAGATTCTCAGCAAGTGCAGGTTTCCTTTCAATGCAACAACATTGAATGGAACATGAAGAATGTTTAATTGTGTCCCGCTCTTTTGCATTGTTGTGTTTATTGTGACAAGGTATTTAGTCCGGGGGTCCATTTTCTCCGGTAAAGAGCGGTTTCATTTTCGTACCGCCTCGTCGGTTGATGAAGGCCGCCGTCTCGGAGCTGTCGACGACGCGGGAAATTTGGTGTCCCTCTCGGCATGTTTGCCCAGGACCCAGCCTATACCAGTATGACAGGTGGTGATGCTCACCATTGTACGCGGTAGACTGGGATTCGCAGTAGAACAATGTTGGGACCTTGTCATTTGGTTCTTTGGATTTTTTTTTATGGCGACGTTTGTCCTTCATGACTCTGTAACTCTTCAACTACTAAACTGTACTAACTCGTCCACAATCCAACTCGTATAGTTTTAGGGGGTTTTGTAAGAAGGCAACATTTCTCTGAGGAAGAAATATTTGGATACTAAATTAAATTACAATTGATGTAATGCTAAACCTTAGTGCCTCTGTAAATGTTGGTGTATTGGTAATTTATGTCATGTCTATTTAGTTTAGTAACTCGATAGCCTTCGCCACAAGACTCCACAACCCTCACCTTTTTGTCATGCGTCTCTGTCCGAAAAGGACTGTATTCCTGGTTCACCGTCATATTCCCCATCCTCCATTCGATACAGAAGTCAGCCTCACCAGCTGGAGAGGAGAGGCAGGAGCTACAGCCATTCCTCCGTACACGACCACCACGACGCACCTCTGGTCGGCCAGTTGAACCCGAGCAGTCTTTCACCCCCTCCGGAGCACCGCGAGGCGCCGTCCTACGACAGCCAGTCCGTGTCGTCCCACGTGTCTTCCATCATAGAGGAAGTCTCCACCGACGAGGAAGTCCCCACTCTGAGAAATAGAGTTCAGGTACGTACGGTACAGGTGTTTGGACCGGAACGGAGAGATGCAAGCTGCTTGGAAACCCAGAGAGTTGATTATTGCGTTTACCGTGAGAGCTGGGAATGTTGGATTTATTTGTTCCGTGGGCTGATTGATTTAATTCTTACGTAAATAAACGAAACCTATTTCTAGTTTCCAAAGTTCTAGTTCCCTCCCCCCCCCCAAAAAAAAAATAAGTTGCATCGTTACTCAATCTCAGCATCCTGGTGAAATTTTAATTCAATTATTCCCACGTATTATCGTATCCGAGATATTGGCCGTCGAAGCTGCCACCGTTCTCTACCAAAAGTGTGCACTACTAGCAAAAAGGTTCCTTTGCTCTCCGAGGTCCTTTGTATCAGTCTCTTTTTTCGACCTTGCGGGGTTTGATAGGGGTCCAACTAATGCTTACAAGGTCTGTGAAGTATATATATAGCCAATACCTGGCCACGCCAAAGTACTAAATTTTAATGAAAATTATTGGCCAGTGTGTAACTATGACATATCATGCACACCCCTGTATGCTTTAAAGTCCCACCCCCCTCCCTTTGGTACGGCAGGGGACAAAGTCAACTGTCGAAGTTCAACCTGGACGCTTAGAGGTTATATGTTCCTCTTTTCATATGTGGATAAATTTTGGCCTGGACTAAGTCCTTTTAAACCGTGGATATTAATCGAGCGAAGGCCAGTATTAGCTCCATGCATGGTAGTTTATACCGTAGTAAAACTCTTCCTAACGTGTACTTTGGTCCTGCATATATACCTTGTAGGGACCGATCGTCATCACCGGTAGACAATGCAGCTACATCTGCCATAATGGGTGAATGCTTTGGTGTAGGTATCATCTATCTAGGGAAAAAACAAAACTTGATAGCCCCTTGAAATAATTATTACTCATAGATTGGAAGTAACTCAGTGCTAGGAGGAGTGGTGAGGTTCAGAGGAACTTCGATCATCTCTCATCAAACAGCCCATAACATAACCATAATCCCATGTGACCAGTTCACAGCTGACTACCAACATTCCAACTGGATAATAATGGATGGATTCAAGGGCAATGTAAATCATCTGTCTTGTTTTGCCATTCTCCTATGGGGAGGGGAATTTGTGCAATATGGATCCTATGAATACATGAGTTGCTTACTAAGTAATTACCATTTCCCTGAGCTGGATTAATTAACATTTTACTAGATATATGATATATTTATATATATCTACATATATATATATACATTAGGATAAGTGAGATACACATGAAAAGTCCTTTAGATAATGCCCTACGTAACGAATGGCAACGAAAAGTATACACAAAAGAAGATCAAATGAGAATAATATTCACTGAACTGATATTTAATGTCACATGCTGTACTGTACTGTGACATCTAAGTGTACACTTAACTTCATCTAGGGTACTGAGTTCAGAGTGATTGATAGCTCATTGAATTAGGGGTACTTTTTGGACCAAATTGTTGTTTCAAATACTTGTCGTGGACAAGTGAGATGAGACTGCAACTGTTAACTTATGTTATTTTATTTATCACTGGGTACTTGGCGCTGATATGCTTCAGTACAAGTTCTTACTAACTTGCAAATCACTTTGAATTCATAACCTGGGTGAAGAGATGATCATCTCTATTTGAAGAGCAAACACAAATACTTGTAACTTCAGGGTAATTAACAGGTACAGTTCATTATTAATCAGGTTATCAGGTATACAGTTGACTAATAAGGTTAAACTGGTATAGTTAACTAAAAAGGTTTAACAGGTACTGTCAGTCAGTTAATTAATATGGTTAACAGCTAGGTATGCTGATCTAATACGGGTAGAAGCTATTGTTTGGTTAACAGGTAAAGTTAATAAGGTTAACAGGTATACTGTTAACTAAAAAGGTAAACATGGCTAGCAGATAAAGTTAGTAATATGTTAAAATGTACAATTGGTTGATATACATTTAACTAATAAAGTTTAACATGTATAGTTAACTAATTAGGTTAATAGGTACAGTTTTAGAGTTTGGCCGATTATCGGTTTCATTATCGGTATCAGCAAAATTTGTACTAATTGTCGACAGTCTCCATGCAGTCGAAATTGAACTTTGCATTTCAAACTCGGCGTATTCTAAATATATTAAATATTTCGTCTTAGATTCAACGTTATAGGCCTAAATCAATATAATCTCCCTTGCCTTTGTTGGAGAGTCAAATTCAAACCTCAATCACATTTAAATCATAATAAGGGCAATTTCTTTCAAGTCTGCATGTTCGTGCAGCCGTGCTAGTACTAGTAGTACAAGCAGGGAACTACCTGTCATATTGCAGTCTATTGCTATAATAAATTCATCAGGGTATCATTGAAAAGAATCAATTAATGCAATCCTAACAGTTGTAAGTTAATATAACGACATTGAAAGACAGGCTGACCCCCGAAATGATCCCTTACAAATACTGTTTACAAAAAAGTTCCGCATTTGTTAAGGTGATCTGCATCGCACTGAGCTGGCCGGAAATCTTGGAAATCAACAGTGTGTTTTACGTAACATGTGGCGGTGCATTAAAATTAAATTATATTATTTCGGACGTTTTAGAGAATTACCAATGTCGTCCAATCACGGTCTTGCATGCTTAGTGATCATGTGTTGATCGTTTGTCTGTGTGCTTATCAGAACATTGCAATGTCCTTAGTTATTTAGTTCTATCATTTGTCTATAACGTTAAAGGCTAAAATTACTTATATTTCGCATCGAAAAGAAACGTTCGATGGTAAAAAGTTAAAGCCTTTGTGCTTGGGATTCACGACTTGAAAATGAAGGCTAAATTACTTATAATTCGCATCGAAAAGAAACGTTCGATGGTAAAAAGTTAAAGCTTTTGTGCTTGGGATTCACGACTTGAAAATGAAGGCTAAATTACTTATAATTCGCATCGAAAAGAAACGTTCGATGGTAAAAAGTTAAAGCTTTTGTGCTTGGGATTCACGACTTGAAAATGTCCCCCACATTATATTCTACATAATTTTTGTTGTTTAAAAAAATCGTACATCAAGGTTAACTTGAGGAGTTATGATGATATAAATGCATTGGGAGATTTATGACCGTTTACAAACATTGTTTACTATATCGGTATCGCCCCGATATTGTAATTGGATTTTACGATATTGGCCCAACATCAGTTTGCTAACCGGTAATGTTAGATTAACAGGTACAATTAACTAAAAAGGTTTAACAGGTACAGTTAATTAATAAGGTTTACAGGCAATTTGTTAACAGGTAAAGTTAATTTATAAGGTTAAAATGTACAATTAACTAACATTGATAGGAGGTACATTTACACGTACAAATAACTAATAAGGTTGATATAGGTACAGTTAACTAATAAGGTTGTGAAACATCAGCTATAGTTACTGTAAGGTTATGAATTACTTGACTTATTTCCTGGATTCATAACTATGTTATAAATATGCAACTAATTAAATATAGGTAATTAAATTAATTAGTCTTGTGAGCTAGCCATTTTAATAATTGATTCTAGTTCCATTTTACATTTCTTTGAATTAAACGATCACATTTTTCCCGGTGCGAAGTCATTGGTCACCTGGTACGCATAACGCAGCTGGTTACACACTTATCAGCAGTAGATCACACGCCCTTCTATTGAGTAGTAGTGGTAGTATATATCATAGATGGCTACCTAGCATTGCATCCATATGCCGTTGCTATGGTAACAGACCGTTGAAAGCTGCCCCAAGTAATAGTGCGAAGTCAATATCATTCTAGTTCGACCATGTAGTGTTTTTGTAAGTGCATCTACTAGGGATCTCTTTTGTCCTTTCGTTTGTCTAGAGGACAGTGTTTTGTACTGACTATGGTTATACCATATAGACTCTTTGTTAAAATCTCTATTCGGTCCATTTTCAATTGTTAAAGTCGTTAAAACAAAGTCAGTGCAAAAAAAAAGCCAACGAACATTCAATACTAGCTGCCACTTGCCTCGGATACTTCAGAGAGCTGTGAATGACATCCCACAAATAACACTATACGACATGTGGCCATAAAATAAAACCAAGAAAAATGTTGTAACCAATTGATGACCTATCTTTAGTGGCAGCTGTAAAATATCTAGTGGACAAAGGTTAAAACGGCTTTATACACGAGTGTCTTTTTGACACATGAAGAATGGTTATTTAGAAAACTTGCACCTTGAAATCGCTGCAGTAATTCGGCGGACAAGAACGGGCATTCGGTGGCCGATTTTGTTTACAAAGAAAACTGCAAATCCATGAAATTTGGGGAATCATGTTGCATTTTAAATGAGCAAGTTGTAGTTCTTGAACATACATAAAAAATTCTATAGACTATAAATTCCTGCAAAAGCTGATCTCTTCGCTTCATGGTCCGATTAAGGGATGTTCACTCTATAAGCAAGAAAACTGCAGAAATTGTGTCAAAGAGGCCCATGGTCTAACTGTGAATGTATGGAATTTCAAGTAGTCAATTTCTCTAAACTGTTGTTGCTGTGTAAAATAATAATTACCTGGCCACTGAGCTGCTTGGCTCTCCCCCACAGGGACCCAGATTTGCAGCTAAGTCATGAAATTTTGGCGGCATGTGGCTGTGAGGAAACAGCAGAAATTGAGTCACGGCGGCTGTGCGATAAGTTTTAATTGAGAACGACGGAATTTCAAAGGGGAGGAATCCTCTGACTGTTATCGTAATGATTATCTGACGTACCCCACTCCTGGCCGCTTGGCTCTCTCTCTCCCCCCTGCAGGAACTGGACGCGCAGCTGGTGAGCCTACGACGAGCCATGGAGCAGAACGAAGAGAGCATCCTTCAGGTTCACGATGTTAAGAGGCAGGAATGGCAAAAGGAGGTAGCCAGGATGAAGAAGGAATCGGAGGCTCTGAGAGCGGCCAGCACTGAGATAGAACAAACGCTGCAACGAGAGGTTAGTATGGCAGTGCCGACGAAACATTTCGTACGGACGATCAACTGTCTAATTCACTGTCTAATTCAGTCTAGTTCTTTGTCTAATTCACCGTCTAGTTCTTTGTCTATAATTCACAGTCTAAATCACAGTCTAGTTCACCGTCTAATTCACTGTCTAGTTCTTCATCTAATTCACCGTCTAGTTCTTCATCTAATTCACCATCTAGTTCTTCATCTAATTCACCATCTAGTTCTTCATCTAATTCACTGTCTAATTCACAGTCTAGATCACCGTCTAATTCACCGTCTAATTCACTGTCTAATTCACAGTCTAGTTTACCATCTAAATCACAGTCTAATTCACTGTCTAATTCACAGTCTAGTTCTTTGTCTAATTCACCGTCTAGTTCTTTGTCTAATTCACTGTCTAATTCACAGTCTAAATCACAGTCTAGTTCACCGTCTAATTCACCGTCTAATTCACTGTCTAATTCACAGTCTAATTCAGTCTAGTTCTTCATCTAATTCATTGTCTAGTTCTTCATCTAATTCACTGTCTAATTCACAGTCTAGTTCACCGTCTAATTCACCGTCTAATTCACAGTCTTATTCATCGTCTAATTCACTGTCTAGTTTACCATCTAAATCACAGTCTAATTCACAGTCTTGTTCATTGTCTAATTCAGTCTAGTTCACCGTCTAGTTCATTTGTCTATAATTCACAGTCTTGTTCATCGTGTAATTCATAGTCTTCCACAGTCTAGTTCATCGTCTAATTCACAGTCTAGTTCATCGTCTAATGCAGTCTAGTAGTCTAGTTCATCGTGTAATTCACAGACTAATTCACCGTCTAATTCACAGTCTAGTTCATCGTCTAATTCACAGTCTAATTCACTGCGGAAGTCCCATACATACCCTGAAACATTCGTAATTGCATTTCTAATGGCTTAATCCATACCACACAGATGAAAAGAGCTCCCCAAAATCCACTCGGGCTCCTCGTCACTCTTCCCTTCTGTGCCTTTCCTCCGTGAATTTTTTTTTGGACAAAGTACTGTTAATTTGTAACGGTCTAAGCGGTGCTAAATCTTTCACAGCTGTATATTGATAGGATTTGAATCTTCGGTTCTATACTAATGGATCAATAGACGCAACAATTAACCCGGTATATTCCTTGCCAGACCTGGCCTAGTAGACTTTATAAACTGAACTAACTAATATTAGAGATGTATTTGAAGAATGACATCGTATTTCAAATGGGTAGCCGACCTTCTGGAAAAATCCAATACCGATCATTGGTCAACTCTTAGATAAAATGCAACTTACATTATGAAAAGCAGTCAAAATTTGTAGGGTAACTTGACCAAACTTTGATGAGAGTCAGTTACCCTACTTTATTTCACATGAATGTACAACTGAAAAGGCCTATGAGCCTATTTGCAACAAATTGAAACTCAGGAAATACACCTATTTTTTGCGATTTACGTTTTCATCATAGTAGAGAACCATTTATAATGTTTGGTGCAGAGAGTCAATTGTAGTCTGTATTCAAAGACGGTTGGCTGGTGATAATTTGGGAAGGGGTAGGTGGGGGAAAGTATATGGAGGTTGAGTGCATGTGACTAAGACTTGATTCGTGTGAATGTAGACAATACATGTGACTAGGCTTGATACTTGTATGTGTCTGTAAGCTCAATTCATGTTACTATATCGGCTCAATGCATGTGACTGTATAGGCTCCATTCATGTGACTGTATAGGCTCAATTCATGACACTAGGCTTAATTCATGTGACTGTAGGTTCAATTCATGTGACTGTATTGGCTCAATTCATGACACTAGGCTTAATTCATGTGACTGTAGGTTCAATTCATGTGACTGTATTGGCTCAATTCATGACAGTGTAGGCTTAATTCATGTGACTGTATCGGCTCAATTCATGACACTTTATGTGACTAGGTTAAATTCATGTGACTGTATCGGCTCAATGCATGTGACTGTATCGGCTCAATTCATGTGACTGTATAGGCTCAATTCATGTGACTATAGGCTCAATTCATGTGACTGTATAGGTTCAATTCATGTGACTGTAGGTTCAATTCATGTGACTGTATATGCTCAATTCATGTGACTTATAGGTTCAATTAATGTGACTGCAGGTTCAATTCATATGACTGCATAGGCTCAATTCATGTGAATGTATAGGCTCAATTCATGTGACTAGGTTCAATTAATGTTACTGTAGGCTCAATTCATGTGACTAGGTTCAATTCATGTGACTGTAGGTTCAATTCATGTGACTGTATAGGCTCAATTCATGTGACTGTAAGCTCAATTCATGACACTTGTAGGCTCAATTCATGTGGCTATAGGCTCAATTCATGTGGCTGTAGGCTCAATTCATGTGGCTGTAGGCTCAATTCATGTGACTGTAGGCTCAATTCATGTGACTGTAGACTGAAAGAAAAGGACTTGACCTCATCCCATTCAGCCTGCAATAAAGACTTCTATGCAAATAATTTCAGAAGGATTGATTTGAAGTGAAAATTAATAAGTGTTGTGTAGAAAGGTTCATCAACTTAAATCTTGATCAATGTAGTAGATTCCTGTGTCTTTCCTTTCCCCAATGTTTAGGTTCTGCGACTGGAGCAGGATAACACGAGACTGAGACAGAAGGTTGAACGATTAGAAGAAGCCTCTCACAACCTCAGGAACAGCAAACATCAAACCAGCGGGAAATTATCCGATGAAAACTCAAATTTGAGAGGCGGTCCGAAGGGTAAAAGTGCAAAGAAGGGAGAGTTGACCATCCTCAGGGATAAAGTGCAGTCGTCTCAGAGGCAACTCTTCGTAGAGAAGGAGAAGGTCGAAAAGCTGGAGCAAGACTTGGAGCATGCTCGGAGCGCCAGGTGGCAGGAGACGCCGGATTTGGTGAAGAAGCCGAGCTGCGGCGGCGGGGCGGGCGACGTGGAACTCAAGAGACTGAGAGCCAGCATGGACCAGTTGAACGAGGTGAAGGTGAACCTGTCTAAGCAGGTGAGCATTCAGGAGGACGAACTCCAGTCCCTCCAGAGGAAACTGGAGGCAAAGGACAACGAGATCGCCCAGGACCGGTCTGAAATCGACTACCTGAAGGATGTCCAGGACGAGCTTCACGGCGACCTCGCGTCCAGGGACCAGGAGGCGGAGCAGCTGAAGAGGGCGGAGCTGGCCTCCAGGTCGAACATGGAGAGCCGGGTGAGGGAGAAGGAGATGGAGGTGGAGGCGGTCCACAGCGAGCTCAGGGAGTTGCGGGTCCAGCAGAACCAGGAGGTAGCTCAGCTGGAGAAGCAGGTCCTGCGGAAGGAGAGCGAGGTCCTGCAGCTGCAGGCGCAGGTGCAGGAGAACGAGGCCAGGGCCAAGGGCAAGCGGAGAAGCCTCCGAGGCTCGGAGGCCTCCAAGACCACCCAGAAGCAACTGGAGCAGGACTTCATCGCGTTGCAGGTGAAGCTGACCAGGAGGGAGCAGGAGCTCTTCCAGTTCCGGAGGGAGTCGACGCTGAAGCAGGAGAACGTCAGAGAGGAGAGGGACAACCTGCAGAAGAAAGTCCACCAGTCCGCGGGCGACTTGAAGTCCTGCCGAGACAGGATCCAGGTCAAGGACGAGGAGCTGACCGCCTTCCGGGAGAAACTTCGAGACCGGGAAAAAGAAATAGCGGGCCTGTACGACAAACTGGAGCGTCGCCAGCTGGCGCAGGACGGCGGCGGCAACCCACGGGCGGAGGGTAGAGACGTGCGGGCCAACCGCGGCAGTTCAAGCGGCGAAGTGGCTCGGATGAGGAGCGACCTGGAGGGGAAGCTCTGGAGGCAGGAAGCGAAGTTTGAGGAGGAAACGGTGGTCTGGCAGAAGGAGAAGGCCCAGGTCCTGCAATATCAGAAACAACTGCAGCTGAACTACATGCAGATGGGGCAGAAGAACCGCAAACTGGAGCAGGAGATTCAACAGCTTACAGCGGAGCTGGAGCGAAGGGACATCATTCACTGTTAGAAACCGCAGACTGTTAGAACCACAAACTGTTAAAAACCGCAGACTGGACTACATGCAGTTAGGGCAGAAGAACTGTTAGAAACCGCAGACTGTTAGAACCACAAACTGTTAGAAACCGCAGACTTGACTACATGCAGATAGGGCAGAAGAACTGTTAGAAACCACAGATTGTTAGAACCACAAACTGTTAGAAACCGCAGACTGGACTATATGCAGTTAGGGCAGAAAAACTGTTAGAAACCGCAGACTGTTAGAACCACAAACTGTTAGAAACCGCAGACTTGACTACATGCAGATAGGGCAGAAGAACTGTTAGAAACCACAGATTGTTAGAACCACAAACTGTTAGAAACCGCAGACTGGACTACATGCAGATAGGACAGAAGCTCATGCAGATAGGGCAGAAGTACTGCATCAGCATTGTCAGTTCTTATTCATTGTGAAATCTTATTAGAGTGGATAAGGTTGTTTAAATGAAGCTGAATTAGGAGGTATCTGTTCTGTTACAGACTGGAATATGAGGTATAATCAATGGACTGCTGTACTCCAGCAAGAAGGACAATACAGCGAGTATTACAGAGTGGAGTCAGAGGTATAGCCAGTTGCAGCTGAACATTTTGCCTTCTACTGGTGGATTCTTATTAGCTGTGGTCCCTTGCTACTTTTCTTCGCTTGGAGTATACTTGGACTTAACAAAGTTCATTTTGGGATCATACGGAAAACAGGGGGAAAAAAGCTGGGATTTGTGCTATCAAATGCCAGGCCTTGAAGGTCCGGTAATTGAGCAGAGAGAATAGCGTGTAATGGACCCTCGAACAGAAATATCGTCGGAAAAGAATGCGAGAATTTTTTTCTATTCGATAATGGAACCTGAATTATCAGTTGCTGACCCAGCGTAACGAAATCTGACCTTTGTGAGAGTTGGTGTCTCTCCAGGTTATACTGTGTCCATTTAGCTACACGCAGCAGTGATAGCAAACTGTCTAGGATTCACAACTTTTGTCCATGAGGCCTTAGATTACATGGGAAATACATGCTCTTTGAAGCTTTTAAAGGTGTTTACTACTAACATTTGGTTTTTTAAAGTCATCAAGAAAGATGCAAACACAAAGGCTAATTTAAAATACATTTCATGTGTGTAGAACGCAAAACGCTTGCAAAACACATTGTATCATTACTTTTCAACTTTTCCACATTTCTTGCCATAAACCGTTACTCTTCTTATTAAAATACAGTCTCGACGTCAAAATAGCAGACCTCATCAGGGACGGGATTACGGGGGCTGACCCTTGGGTTTTACCTTATTAGTTCAAAACGAGTAAAGGGACCGGTTTATTTCATATTTGCGGAAGGGTTTTTGACAAGCATTTTTTGCGCGGAACCGTTTGCGATAAACGCCAGTATTTACAGACGAAGATGGAGAAAGCTCGTTCCATCAGTACGTCTAGTTTTCTTCCATCTCTCCTGCCTGGTCTTGCGATTCTGCCTTCCGTCGATAAGACGGCGAAGTCTTCGAGATATGCCTGCGTAATTTAGAGGCTTCCTTAACTTCCTCTCGTAGATTACTATTACATTTTTATTATTATCGGCTGATGTGATGTTGTGTGCTCCTTCGGCCGGTGGAGGCTTTCATCTTTGGACACATACGTCTGGGGTCTAGTTTGACGACAAATCCAACGTAATCGCAGGACCCCGTCGTGCAGGAAGCATATCGGTCGGGATTATCAGACCAAAAGAACGACCGGATCGTCATATGACAGCCCGGGGGAAAAAATAGGGCAAGTTTTGGACCAAATACTGATCTTGAGGCTTTCGTCATTTTTATTTTTTAAACCAATGTTTTAAAAGTATTTATGTTCTGTGGTGTTATTGTCTGAGGTTTTTTTTGTTTTGTTTTAACTATGGAGTGGAGAAGGGGGGCACAGTAATGCATTCCTAATCTTTTCAGGAGGCATCCGGCCAGGGGCATGGCAACATGAGTAGGGCAGTTTCTCCATATTGCCCATCGGTGTCGTTGCTTGTATACAGGAGATTTCCAAAATCATAAGTAGCTAAATAGACATGTCCTTAACAATTAATATCACAGGACTTATAAGCTAGCAAAATATTGTATAAATATCAAGTCGACTTGCGCGACAAGTTTTATGACACCATTTGAAAGCATTCCGTTGTGATTTAATTGATGTTAACTCGTTAATCTTCTCTAGCACTCCATATTCAGTTAGGTCAGACTACTTTGCCTCTTCCTTGGCACGGTGTTCCGGTCCCTTTTGTTATTTGACATCTTTCCATTTTATTATTTTTTTCCCTTTTTATTCCTGTAACATACTTGTATCATATCGGTTATATTTATTTTCACAGGGTCCGTTCGGGATCTGGTGTAGTAATCTGCTGCATGAATATATTATCATCTCATTAGCCTACCAACTTATCCTGAGTATTTTATTTCTATACAAACGAAATATAGAAACGTATTTTATTTCTGCTTTGGTTACCCATAATATTATGTAACATAATATATCCCTCAATTCCCACCAGCATTTGCTGTTTAAATTGTATAAACTTTTTTTTTCACAAAGTGAAAATGAGTGGTAATAACAACTGTTATTCTGACTCGTTTTCACTTCGTGCAAAAAAGAAAGTAAGAAATGCGTTTCTATATCTCGTTCGTATAATATTATGTAAACATAACATATCCCTCAATTGCCACCAGCGTTTGCTTTTTAATTTTTTTTTTTTTTCACAAAGTGATATATGAATCGGAATAACAACTGTTATTCTGACTCGGTGGGGAGGGGGATGACATAGGAACCCATCATAATATCTATGGTAAATGACAAAACGGGAATGGAGCGGTGGATGTACGCCATGAACTAGTACTGTGATTGGTTCAAGACGTTCTTTGTATGATACATTTCGACTGTTAAGTACACGGGATTTTTTGCCCCAAAATTTAAACCCCCATTGTCTCTCATTTCCAAACAAAACATGCTGTCATGTGATGAATAAACGGTTAGGCACTTGTTTATGATATTGTTTAGGCTTATTTCACGGCCGTTTGCTGTACCTTCAAGGATCATAAACTTTACCGGATCGAAGGCATTCTTTGCATTGTGTTAGAAAGATTAGCATTTCACATTCATTTGTAACAGAAATCTACTAGGAGCTTTTTCCCTGTTATTGGTATAAAAAGTAGGCCTACGTGAAAAAAGTTTGATAAACAGTAAGATGCAATGTTTTGTTCTCCTTTAAACTTTGTGTATTTAGATTAGATAAACCACGTTCTACGAGTATTCGATACCACTGAATAACTAAATCCATGGAGTAGACAAAACAGGTTTTGGAAAATACTGGTTTTAAAGAAAACACTCCCAAGAAAGAACCTGGGATCTGAACCAAACAAACGGCAGCATATTATGCCACGTGGGGTTCAAAAGCCAACTGACCAACTTCTCAGCCCCAGTCCTATTTCGATTGAACTGCTAAGGCTAAAGATCATTGGGCGGGTGTAGTGCCACATAAAGTGTCACGCGCATGGCTCTGTTGGAAGACTAACATTGCCCCACCAGTGCGGACCGTCCTAAGTTAACGGAACAGATACTACACATGATCAAGTTAGCCATGCAAAAGGCCGAGAACCGGAAAATACTACCACTGGAAGTATGCACATCATTACGGAATGTTCCTCCCAACTCCGTTGTTCTAAATCAAATAATTCATTTAGTCGTAAAAATCGAGACATGATCATTCAATTCATATTTTTGCGGCAAGAGAAAAGTGAAAGATGTATGTGCATCTCCCCCATGATGTCCAATCATCAGCATGGGGACTCGCCTGCACATGTCCCCTTTGGGCGCAGTCTTCTGGTCGGTGACCCACGCGGACCGTGTTTCACCGTCACTGGGGGACCGAGACGTCTGCTCGGATTTTCTCCGGCTCCTTTTTCTGGTCCAGTTTATGTTGCTTCACCGTATCACCCTCTCCACGGAATGAGTCCGACGATATTTCACAATTCTCCACTGACTCATTTCGTGGAACCATGCAACGCCTCTAAGTTCAGCCTCGGGCTCCTTTATACGCCCCCGTGCACCGTGTTGCTTATGGTGGCATGTAATATTGCCTTATTGTATGACCCCGGCAGAGTTTCCAAACTATGGGAAACAGAAATTTTGAAATTTACATTTAACACAACTGAATCATCCATATAATTACATAAGCAATACTTACAACTTGATCGACCGAACCCTTACGGAACGCCCGCATCAGCCCCAGGAAAAGTGCAGCAACTAACAACTACTCGATCTGCTCCATCCCTGTCACATGACTAATCCTGAATACAGTCAAGAAGCTGACCATCATTTATTTATTTATTTATTGCCTGTCAAGCGTTATATGTTGCGTACTGGTAGGTAGTAAATCTGTTTGGCTGCTAATAAGTAATTATTACAAAACAAAACTCCAATAATAATGTCCGACCCGGGAAAACACCCCTGGGTAATTCCCAGGCCAGCCTATTTAATACGCCGCAAACAATTAGTCACATGATGCAGGTTATACCTGTGACACAGCCAGTGTGCGTGTGTGTTCAAGTGGAAATTTGGCAATTGGTTATAATTTAATGTTACAGCGTTTAAAACTACTGTTTTATTTCTATTTATCCTGGGCCGGCGGAAAATCGACACGTGCACGAACTATTTATCAATATGATGGCTGTCGCGAATAATTTGTCTGTGATTTACCTTTTCATCTTTCTTGGTCTTTCTTTCACTTGTCAACCACCGAACTGTGACCGAAACGATTGTGGAAGTTGTGGTATAATTAATACTACTATGATTTAAGTATAACTAAGAAGTTAAGACAGCAGTTAACACTATAATATAACAGTTAGGCCAACGTTAGACCAGCTCCATAACTTCTTTCTTATGCCTACCAGTCCTTGATTGAACCGTACGTTACACAAACCTCCAAAAAAAAAAACTAATTTTGGAGGTTAGGTTTAAAAACAAAATTGGTTGGCGGTTTGTGTAATAGTCTACACACACACACCTTCAATGCTAGTTTTGGAGGGTAACGGTACCGTCATCTAGCCTAGGGAATGTTTCTTGGAATAAGTAGTTGTAGCCTAAGGCATAACTTGCTTTGGCTGTACTGATCAAGGAGTACAAGATTATCATGCATAATAATAAGACCTAAGCTGCTATTTTAGTTGCTCCTAATTATTCCATTAACACTGTGAATAGGAGGAGTACACTCCAGTTAAAAAGTTAGTACTCGTCGGCCTCGGGAGCAACCTTGGGATCGATGGCTGTTACATACCTGCTTCGGTAACTTCTAAAACATTGGTCGAAGGGAGAATGCTTGTTAAAGCCAAGCATTCATCCACGATCAACACGGACAAGATGAATGCAACCACAAGTATTCCTGAAGTTTCTATCGTCGCTAGGCCTGTGTATGTCATGTAGGCAAGGCAAGCCCTGTGGTAGGGGCCCTATGAGAGTGCTTGTATACAAACACACAGTAGGCCTATACCTGGTGAATAGAAATGACAATACCCTCAATCACATTTGTCTTCTTTAGTGTGCATATTTTTCATTACGTTTCTATATTTATCTTTCTATTTTGTTTCTTTCTTGAAGGTAATGCTTGCTGCTTGATAGAACTTGAATTTGGTGAGTTTTATAGTATGTAATAATTGTGGTACCAGCCTCATGAACATGGCACATTGATGTTTGTAGTAGAATGATTGTCAGCGGCTAGATTCACATACATCAGGGTATATACTGTTATCCGTGCGCTCTTCATGATCCAGATTCAACAACAACGGCTCAAAGAACTTTACTGGATTACAAGCTGCACACAAATTTAGCCTATGATGATTGCCACGACTGGTCACACTTTCTTCGGGCAGATGTGAAAGAATTTGATACATTTTGACATTCATTTCAAGTACTCTATCTAGCAGGGAGAAGGGGCAGATGTCAAAATGTAGCTGGCCGTTCGCTGATTGGAATTGACGACGGTAGGGTATCATGGACAAAACAAACAAGATGGTGGTTTGCAGAGGGTCTGTCTAGAGAGCCCTACATATAATTTGGAAAGACGGACGAATGGAAATGGGGGAATCGATGTGGAAGAAACCCTTCAAGTTAATGAATATGCATTACGGTATATCTTGTAGATCGACACTGGTATCGAAACCTCAATGCAGTTCTGCATTCTGCTTCTTCTTCTTGCAGTCTTTGTGTAGTTTTAACCATGATCGTTTTCCCAGCCAGTAGGTCTACTGTATCCACAAGCAGTTCAAGTAACAATCAGTTCCCGCCTTCGATTTACTTCGGTACTTAAAAATGGTTCCAATAAAAAATATATATGTTAAAATAGAAATTCTTGAACGGGCGAATCGTGTTCCATTCTTTCCCAATTGCTATGCATTTACAGTTGCATGTTGTCTGCTACACATTGTAAACAACAACAAACCCATGGATATTAAAGAAAATCACCTGCACTTTATAACGATGACAATGTTTGTACAACCCGGTACAAGTTGGGGCTGGGGAGGAGACCACAGGCAATCGGGGTTCACATTTTTATCATATATCCCTCAGTCTCCACTCCACTGTTTTAATTTTCAGTTGCCAAGGTCAACCTGTAAATGATAACATTGAATTACTGGTGATTAATGAGACCAGTTTAGTCTGGAATGGTTGAATGCATATTCTTCAAATGACCTTGACATCCTTCACAATTTTGGAATTTTGGTATCACTAGTTACAGGCTCTACGGTGTACCACAGTTTAAATACTAATTGGAAACCGTTTGAAGCCTGCAGTGCATGCCTATCTGTTTTGCAGATAAGTGTGTGTATACCTAGATGTGTAAACTTGTACAATCCCTTATATATATCATTATAAATATCATTCTTACTTTTTTCCTCAGCCTCCAGTTCTTCTGAGACCATTTATAACTCCTTTGTGAAGAGCCTCAAAGCAGGTAATAAAGTGGTTTTTTTGTGTTTTTTTTTTGTGTGACGATCAAGTTGTGCGATATGTGGGAATAATTAACACTGTCACTGAGTGCCAGGGGATATTCAAGATTTTCTGAGAGGGCCAGGCCCCAGGTGGGGGGGGGTCAATTTGGAAAATTGGTAATAAAATACTGCTTTTGAAAAAGGGCGGGGGGGGGTGTGTGTGTGTGGTATCCCTTATATGCCATAGCGACGCGGTCTAATATGTACAGTGGAGTGTCTGTGTATTACTTTGACTTTTTCCTTTTATTGTAAACTCCTTATAGGTGGGGCAGACGGACGGTATACCTATATCGGAGGAAGCGATTTGCGGCAATATAACGTATCGGCAGACTTCATCTTACAGGTATATGCTCGACCCTTTGATGTCGATCAAACTATAAGTTTGAAAAGAGAACGACGTGCGGTTGGGATTCTTATTTCCGTCAGTTAAGTGCCGGCACTGGACAGTCTGCAAAGTTACGTTGGTTGAACGCAGAAAGGCCTTTGAATTGGCTGATGGTATTTTTTTTCTTTAAGCTTGGACTTTCATATTTCTGTCATTGGAAAACTAGATTTCATACATTCTTGCAGAAGCCATTCACGTTTTCCTCCTATCGAGGGGAAGTCACTCTACAACTCCGCAACGTTTAAACCATGTTCTTGCTCCTTCAAAACCCTTCACAGTTGAACACTATTCTTGTTCCTTCAAAACCCTGTTCTTGCTCCATCAAACCCCCTCGCAGTTAAACCCTTTTCCTGTTCCTTCACGCAGCTGTCAGAAGGTTCTAAGATTATGCTGAAGGTAGAAATTAATTAATCTAAGTACTAAAACAGTCGACAGCTACGGATAACAGATGACAGAGTGATAAATCTACTACAAACTTCGTCACAGTCCATCAATATATCTAAGCTTTACAAAATTGGCAGTTTCCTGTTAATGCCAAACTGCGGACGTTCACAAATTCCCGACCCTGGTCCATATGTTGACGTTTCAGCCTGTTTTTTTTTTACTTGTCGTTTCTGTCCCGTGTGATTATAATTGTAATTCTGCGGAGGTGGTCTGCCTCAGCCGTGCTTTGCCTTCCTCCATTTCCTTCAGGGGTGGCACACCACCTTGCAACACCACTACAACGACACCCTCGACTTCACATTCGCCACGGCCAAGAGAACTGTAGTGAGGGCATTCTCAATCTCGCAAATCGCCGGAGCCTATTGCGACAGCGGCCAGAACTACAAAAACCTTGTCGGCTTCGTGAAGGAATTGGGTAAGTAATGCTCGTCATCCACCTTCATCACAAGTCACATTGCCTGCAATTTCAAGTAATATTGCTTGCCATCTCAAGTCATGTGCGGTGCCTTCTCGAGTCATTTGGCATGCTAACTCGAGTCACTTGTCTTGAATGGTGCAAGTAACGTAACAAGTTGTTTGAAAAAATTTGGTAAATTTTTACAAATGCAAGATATCCAGCCCTTTAACCGACAGCATGTTTCACAGTGCGTGAACGGTATCGCAGACTTGTCCAATGCACGGTTGACTTTCAGGCTTGTGTAACCCTGAATTCAGGCAAATTTCTCTAATGCCAGAAAAGGGTTATCCCTTTTCTGGCATTTGAATTTGGTATTATTTATTAAGCTATCAGTTATCATCCTAGGTCAGTTAAATAACCTTCTTAGAGCTGTTTTGTTGGATTCAAGTGGTACAGTAATTGTCTGTAGTTTAATTAAGAGGGTTCAATGATTACTCTGTAAGCAGCATATTAATAGAGTTGAATATCCCAGAGGAGACGTAAGGTGGATAGTGAATGAACAAACTACAATACCACCTAGCTGAGTGAGTGAGATGGCCCCAAAAGGATACCTTACCCTCCCCCCTCCCGGACAAAATCTTTTTCCATTTTCTAGTTTTGGGCAAATATTTAAGGAATATCAGCCAGGTATTTACTAAAGGGGCTATTATTTTATGCTATAGGCAGTCAACCAGCGGTCATGATATGGTTAGCCATGGTAGTAGCAAAAGAGGTGGCTGGATACCTATAGTACACCTTGTGACATTAATAGGAAAATTCTCACAACCCACTGGCTAAATTCCACGGCGGTACCCGGCTGAGGACCCACACAATGCGACTATTAGAAACCACATTTATAGCCTAATATTATACCTATCCTGTACATCATGTAGGACCACCTAGCTCAAATATATACTTGGGTGTGAACGCATCCCTTGGGACGGATTTTTTTTCTGGAACCAGCTCCACAACAGAATCCTTAAACAAGGCAAATCCCAGGGACTTGATGGGACTGCATGGTCCACTAGCTTTTGGTAAATCCATTAACCTTCTAGAGAGACAAGGTCTATGACCAATTTTAAGTACTACAGTGGAAACCATGACAACTTGCTTGGCATAGCTCATGAACTGTAAGTAGGTTAAAAGTTAGGAGAAAGCCAAAGAGAGAAGAATACATGCCTGCAGCCCTCTGATCAATCTTTTATCTGTTTATCCAACTTGCTGTCATCACACACCAATCTTGCACAGAATGGTCATTAATCAAGGGAATTTTATCATTGGGGTCAGTAGGTTTTAATGACCCCCAGTGTTTACGTTTCGTACCCCATTTTTAGTGTAGTGGAGCTACTGGGGTCTGGATGAGAAAGTTAAGTTAAGGGGGGAGTTGAGGGGTGAAATCCTCCCCTAACACTCACCCCAAAATTCAATTTTGCTTTTTCATATCTTTTGGAAAGTTGTACCTTTTAGCTACAATGAAAGTCTACCAGAATTACATAAAGTGCTTTATATCATGCCTAATATCATGTCTAATGAGCTATTTTAGTTAGCTTGTCAAAATTTCATGGAACTGGTTCATGCAATAAATAACCTGGAAGTCAGGAAATAAGCCACCTAAACCCCCCTCCTTCGAAGAAAAACTAAGCTAGTTAGGTATGAGTCCTCTACATATATAACTTAGCAGATTTAATTTAAGAATAGCGACATCTATTAGTTGGAGAATATTGCCATGTACTATATTGCCATGTACTGTATCATACTAGTTTGGAAGCTAGCTTCAAATGGTTATAAAATGGCAGCTTCCATGTAAAACCATTTTTGTAAGAAAACTAATATGCTTCAATTGTCGATCATCTGTACAAGGATCAAGATTTCATTTGAGTTATGGGCTAAACGTAACCCAAAAGAACGTTATGGCACTAACATAAAGTTCAAGGAACTGCAAAAAGGGGAAATTAGAGCCAGAAAAACTTTCGACGTTGATCAACCTAGCACGTATGATGAAACTTTGCCGACTCCTCTTCGAACAGCAGCATCCAGGAAGCTAAAAAGATGCATAAATAGAGTGAAAGGAACTAGTAAACATATAAAGCAGCCTTTGAAGTCCCGTTTGAAAGTTCCTGAAGGCAATCGGTTGATGGATATGGAGATGCTGAGAGAGGCTCTACTACAAAGCCTTTTCTGCCCAGGAGGTGAGATGATTGTGTGATATTATATATAGCCTAGCGTAAAAATCATTCAAATCATGTGTTCAGTAACTAAGGCGTAACGTTATGCCATGCTAATTGTTACTATGTTAGCCTAATGTTAGGTCCTCAGAGCATAGGCCTACAGTAGCTGCCCACTGCTAGAAAAGAACATTCCAGGCTTGCATTGTTGTGGGTTGTACATGTATTTACATGTATACGTGTATTTAGGCCTCTATACTATAATGTGTATATTTCTATATTACTAATTTTATTGAACCGTTCTTTTATTCTTGCAGGTAAAATTGTATTGGTGGAAGACCTGTATATTAGAGAGGGCCTATCAAGCACCCTGTACCTCTGCTGCAGTGATTGTCCGGTTGGATATCCCTTCACAACGTCACCCGTGGGTTACCAGCACTACAAATTTAGTGGATGTCAACAGGTCTATGTTTGCTTGTATGGAGGTAGGCACTGGACAACAAGGATTAGAAGATTTGTGTGCTCTCTTGAACATGCCGCCACCTGTAGGTAAAAGACCCTTTGCCAAACAATGCTTACAAAAAAGCTGTTGAAGATGATGTGTAGAGAAGCAAAACATCTTCGTAGGATGATGATGGACGAAGACGCTGCGCTGACTGAAGAGGATCCCAAGTTCATTGTAGTCAATCCACCCAAACCGCGGTTGACCCTATGTACCAAGATACCATGATATGATGCCATATCACTGTATAATACACTAAAGAGACATTATACAGTCAGCTAGTAAATCCATAATCCATTGGTTGAGTCCTAGCTTACAAGCAAAATAAGCACAGTCTTTGACAGTGTAGTAATATCTGCACGGTGATTGTTTTCTACCAGGAAAATTGCTATATTTTTACAATATTTGACGCTAATTAATTAACCAATTAACCAATACGTGTAAATAGGGCTATGATATAATTTTAGGCACAGTACACTATGAAACTTAGAAAGTCTCAATGTAAATGTCTCAATCAGTTAATGGTTTCTATTTGTAAAATGTATTTAATTTTACGCACCACTCAACTTTAATGCTAATTATCTCAAAATGTGAAAACGCCACTCTTTTTTTACGCTAACGAAGCTAACTTCATAGTACTTTGAGCAATATACTTGAAATTTGGCAAGAAGTTCAACAAAGGTAATAGCTACAAAACCATGTATTTTGTTTTCTCATTTTTTATCTAGGGGTCGAGTTATTAAAGGTCAAATTTTGATTGGTCGATTTTGGTTACCATGGCAACCGCGAACAAAATTCGAGTTCATGGTTTTGTGCGGAATGTTAGTTTATACTACCACCCTAAATGTCAAGTTCATAGTGCTTACTATTAATGTGTTACATCTGTTAGGGTGTTTAGCCAAGCAAGCCTTGCTTGGTTACCATGGCAACAAGGTCAAAATGTTATGATTTTTATGTACTACAGTACATATATGATATATAACACCTCAACTCCCCCCTTAAGTGGAGTCGTCTGGCATGTACACGAATCAACGCTTTAGTTATTCATCCATGATGAGTCCCACCCCTAGTTCACTCTGGTGGAATTGATGACTGCTTATATTTGTCTTTGACCCCAGCAGTATAAGAGCAAAGGCATTGGGTTTGTGGTTTTCCCTAATTGGAGACCATGAGGTGTCAAACCTAGAGGGTGGTAGAGACCCCCAACCAGAAATCTATTCATGGAAAGGTGAACATGTCTTACATGGCATACATGAAGTACATATCAATAAGGAAAGTCATGGATGAGTGGACGTAGTCTGCCTGATTCTGTCATATTGTCTAAAAAAAGTGTCTATGCCTTAAATAAATAATGCTCTTGATAGGCACTTTTGACTGGGTGGTAGACTTTGAGGTGTGTTTGGTTCTACTGGTTTGAGTCCTTGGCTTTCAGGGTCTCTTGATGGAGGACACTTGTCCTTCCTGACCAGTTACTCACTAATCTAAAACCCAAACTTTTATAACCTCATGTTTGCGGGACCAGTTTTACTGAGCTCTAAGCTACAGCTACTTTCTCCTTGAATCGCAGAGGAAGATTACACCGAGAGGACGGTGATGGGATGCCCTAAGCCATGAGCAGGTGGGAGGCCCGCTGACGACAGGCAGAAACACCTCAGGGAATCCAGATGCCAATGATGTACTATGCAATCATTTCAGTACTTCCTTTTTTCCATTTCAGCATTGTATTCTCGCTCAAAACAAAATTATTATAATGTTAATTTTCAAAGAGGACGTCTAAATTTAAAAGAGACCTAAAAGCTTGATTTTCAAAGAACACTTCTCTTTTCGGGGATTTATATTGACGACAGGCAGCAATATCTCAGGAAACTAATCAAGGCTGCCAATGATGTACTATGCAATCATTTCAGTGTACTCCCATTTTCCATTTCAGCATTGTATTCTCACTCAAAACAAAATGATTACATGTTTAAGTTTTAAAAGAGGACTTGATTTTATAAAGAACACTTTACTTTTCAAGGAGTTATATTAATCTTTAGGTATATTCCTTGCCAGGGAGGCTTTTCTATTCTGCAATTGCATGGTTTTTATACATTCAATCTTGCATACATTCAATCTAAGCAGGGTGGTATAACTATTTAAAGAGTATATAGTCCTAGTGTCGCCACCTGTGAGGCGTCACCCCTCAAAAAGTCACGCACAAGACAGCTAGCTTCAAATAGACAATGATAGCGGCATTAACAGCTGTTTGGACCCACGCAGTCGATTCGACTTTCCGCTGCAATTCCTGCAAATCGAAGTCCTGGGGGCGTTTGGCCCGATGAACGTTGGATTGGGAACGTGTTTCAGTTAAACGAAAT
>JAODAG010000005.1:320167-331456 GCA_027574785.1 Orphnurgus asper | reverse complement strand
GTGATCAAAATCAGCCTGTTCATGGCAATGAACGCCAGAGTGATCAAGCTACATCCTATAGTACACTGGACGATCCCGATAGCCAAAGCACACGTGGTATCGATCAATCGATGCACCTGGTCGACATCTGCTACCAAAGACCAGGTGAATATTGGCATCATTAATGACGTTAAAAAATCAGCAGCAGCCAAATTCACGACGAAAATATTTGTCTTTGTTTGGAGTTTATTTGAAACTGCGAAAGCAACGAATATCATTGTATTCCCTATGATGCCAAGGATACCCGCAGTTAGGTGCATCGCAGCGTCGAATATTCTCAAATATTGATAAAAGTCGTCGGATGAAGTTTGATTGGAGGATGGTGCATTCTCCATCTTTCCGTCGCTCTTCTTTTGTCGCTCTGGCGGAATTAAACCTCGAATTTTGAGTAAACCAGACGTCGGTAACTTTAACTATGCATGGCAACTAGGTATAATGCCACTTCAAGTGTTTCCTATGAGAGTGAATTGATTTTAAAGTGTCGCGTTTACCACTCAGTGTGTATTGGAAAGCGATGTAATGTCGGCTCGTAACCGTCCAACCAACGATTGAATGAGTTTCTGAGCAACCCCAAAGACATAATAATGTCGTGAGTGATGGCGCTGTGTAAGATCGCGATGTCACAGTTTATCTTACATTTCATTTCGTTGATTATTCACTGACCATAATCGAGCACGTCACTGATTATAATCGAGGACGTCATAATCAAGGACGTCAAATTTATTTTTCACCTTGGAGGAAGGCAGTAAACTTTGCTCCTCCACCGCAACCTCACCTCCAATGCCTTCGCCATGGAAATCGGGTTCCGGACTCCGGTCTAGGCAGGTGTTTGGTATAACATGTAGCTTGCTGTGATATGCGATATTTAGCATTTCTGTGCATATTATATACATGATGGAGGATTATTATCAGTTCGGCAGTTAAGTTGAAAGTTAGAGGAGCTAATCATTGGTATGGTAATCATGTTACTGATGCAGTTCAACTAGGGGAATACTGACTAGCATAATTGTATATCCATGGACAAGGTGCGGTATTCGTCCCTGACTCAACCTAAATCATGGAAGGGAGCTGAGTATCGATTCGCCGGTCCCCCGGGATATAAGTAACTACTTCAAAAGTTGCAAAATAACAAACGGGTTGACAATTTATTGTCAGTCGTTGGTTCCAGTTGAAGTGTTATGGTTATCCCATCCCTCTCACAGAGTGATGTAGCCAGATTTAGACATTTTGGGGGAGGGAAATACCTCTGTTTTATTGGGGATTGAGGCATAGCAGTGTGCATGTGATATTTTAATAATTATTATAGTTCAAAGCTCAGTTTGGTAGGTCGATAGAATATGGAGAGGGAACTTTCTGGCAGGTTCCCAAGCCACACCTATATAACTTACTACACCACAGTACGGTCCCTCCGCTATAAACAAAATCGACGCTGGACTCTTCACTCTCGCCGCCTGTTTGGGCTCAAACGTACACTATGAAGAGTTGATACTCCTCCACATATGGGTCTCCCACCTCACACTACCCCATATCCATCCCCAATACCCATCTTCCACTATCAAGCTACCCCACCCATCTCCCACTACCAACCTACCTCATCCACCTCACCACCACCCCTCATCCACCTCCCCACGACCCCATCACCCATCACCCACCTCCCTAATACCCCTCACCCACCACCCCACTACCACTACCCACTAACCCCCTCACCTATCTCCTCACTACTCACCTCATCGACCTCTTCACTCGCTACTTTAATTTTAATTAAAACTACCATGCATGACCCTACTAAGTGAGGGCGTGTGTCGTTTGGGTCTTTTAAACGATTTGCTGCTAGTCTTTGTGAATCACACTGAACTCAAGAGAGAGAGAACTCTGGCCGTTTTACCACGCAGAGGCAGCAGAAATGGTGTATTTTTCACCGTTTGAAGTCCAAAAACATTGATATTACATAATAAACACCCACAATTCAAAGTTCCCAGACACGGATATAGTAGTACTATAATTATTTTTAACGTCCAGTGGCAGAGATACTTCGATGACATAATTCATTATTTTGAAATTCCCGGGACAACCCAGAAGATCGCCTACTGCAAGTACACGTAATCTATGCCCCACGTGAAAGACAGCAAAAGATCATAACATGACGAGAGCAGCCATAATCGGCGATTGTCGAAGATTCATGAGCACATAATTAATTTTCCTTTTAAGGAAAAGAGAAGAATGATTGTGACAGCGTTTTACTAATTTTATTTTCTCAAAATAGCCAAAGTAGCCTTACATGCGATCATTTCGAAGTGTGAAGCATGTTGCTTCAAAAGGCTTAATGTTTTGTTTCAAACTATTTGAAATACAGAATATATAAATTGTAATGCCTACAGTGATGGGGTAAACTGTTGAACATGGCAGATAGTATAATCTGTATATATATATATCATTTTTTTCAAACATTGGCATCCCTTTTTTTTATCAATGGATTAATTGTTTGTGAGTTTTTAGTTGGTAGGTTGGTTCTGCCCTAGTGAGTACAGGAATTGTTTTTAGTGGAGGTCAACAGCCATTATTGAGGTTGACAAGAGGGATGGATGCAGTTGTAAGATGAATGTTGATGGTTGGTTTCCATTGAAGTGGCTAATATTGCTAACTATGGTTCACTATTCACATGCACACTATTCAAAGGCTTCATTTTGGATCATTTAAAATAGTGTGATGAATAATATAAGCATCTGAACGTCTGATTCTGATTGTGCCATGTTCCTGCCGGGCGTTCGCATTAATTGGTTACGTATCCACTCCAGTATTTGTGACATGTTTAACTATCGTTAATTTCTGGATTGCAGGATACTTTATCATTTGTTAACAGTATCGAAAGATACCAGTATCGAAAGAAAAAAAGTTGATTAATTTTCCCCCCTTTTTTCTTCTTGATTTTCAGGGAGCAGTGTCCTCCTCAGTCCCTTTCTCTTTACCCGTCTCAGTTCCCACCTATGCAGTGCCTCTTTGCACCGGTCACACCACCATCCCTCCTTGTAACACCCATCACAACCCTTTCAACCCATCCCTGCACCACCTGGGGGTAGGCCCGACACACCCTGCCAGCCACACCAATCCTATTCCAGTGTGCGGCGTTGGACACGTGCCGCTGTGCGGGATGCACATCCCCACCTGCAGTATGCAGCATGTCCCGATGAGGCAGCAGCAGCCGTTACCGGTGTTCCAGCAGGAGTCCCACTCTCTGTTGGGCCACATACACCCACAGGTGGCACACCAACAACACCAACAACAGCAACACCAGCAACACCAACAACAGCACCAACAACAGCAGCAGCAGCAGCAGCACCAACAACAACAGCAGCAGCAGCACCAACAACAACACCAGCATCCAGGACACCATCCAACGTATCTTCCCACAGCCCATCATACACATGTGAGTACAGGGGCTGTTATCTGGCAATGATAGGTTAGAGGCAGACCAGGCAACAACGTAACAGCGTTTGTTCTTGAGTGGACTAACCAGACTTTGCACAACCGTCCAAGTCAAAGCAGGATGTCGAGTTTGTGAATTTAAAATAAGATATATTATTTTTCTTTTTTTCCCCATCCTTGCATTGTGTTGCTCAGCGTCGAGGATGCAACAATTGTCGTCGCTGTGTTGTGTAAGTGAGTGGGAAAAATCCTCGGGCGATTTATGTGAACAGTGATCGTTTAACCGTTTAACCGTTTGCTCTCTCTCTCTCTCTCTCCTCCACAGACCAGGAACCATGAAATGGAATTCCTCCAGGAACGAGTCCCCCCAGCTTTCCATGTGCCTTCCACTACCCATCCCACCCCTCTCTTCAACTCGGCCCCCTTGCACGTAGTTCAGGACCCATACTTCAGGACGGCCCCCAGCGCCCATATGGTGAGTAGCAGCTGGTCACGACGAAGCCCGCAATTTGTCCAAACCAAAGTTTCCGTGGTAACCGCTGCCGGGTATCCCCAAGTCGGGAGTGACGAACCCCGAAGACGACAAACCCCCCAAAAAGTGAAAGTAAAACCTCTCGTCTTCGCGTGACCAAAAACGGCGGCAAAGATCGGGTGGATTTACTCCTCGCTCGGCGTAGTTATGCATGGGAGGGGAGGGGGCACGTTATGAAATATTAGCAAAGTTCTTCTATGACACGGTAGCACCTGGTGGTGGTTATTTATTGTGCTTTCGTAGGCACGAGACACGGGTCCATCGCTCGTAAATACCCACACGGGTGATAGTTTTTGATATCTATATGACGAAGCGCAACAACAGTGTGCGATATAACCCGGTTCTCCGGATCGGATCCAGGACTTGTAAAATAGGGGGGATGGAGGTGGGGGGTGAGGATGCCGCCAATCAAGAATGAACGTTGCCTTCTCAGAAAGGGAGGGCGGGGGCGGGCAGGTGGCCCAGTTTTCGTCAATGAAAGGCAATAATACCAAATAGTACTTGATTATTATTAATCTTTTTTTTTACCACAGTTTGCTGCAAACCAGTTGTATCGAGCGTTTCTTCCTTTGAGCCGTTTTTGTGTTGTTGTTATAAATACATCAAACTTTTTTTTATCTTCCAACGCCAGCCTCCAGCCTACCACAGGTTCAGTGCATACACCAGACAGCGACAGCCTGCTGCAGTACCTCACTGGAGGACACCGCTTGCCCCTGCCTCTACCACGTTGCAACCGTCTTACTCGGGCTGGTTCTTCCGGTACATGTGAGTGTTTGAAAACTTCTCGCGCCGGTGAAGGTCGCAGTTTGACCTCGTAGTTGTTTGTCCCATTGGATGGTGTACTGATTATTGCAAGCTGGGGCAGGGGGGTTGGGCTGGGGACCCACCAGTGGTTTAATCGATGGTGGTGGATAAACCATTCAACGTTCCGTTGCATTCGGTTCACGGTACTGCAAGAAAAGCTTAAGGCACTGTTGCCCAAAATGTTTTCATCCGCTCGTTAGCTGGATTGTGAGGAAGAGTTTGCTGACCAGAAATGCAGAAAGCGCCGCGTTTTCTTTTGCCAAATTGTTCCTTAGAAATGCGAGTAAATTCGACGAATAATCACAATTTTAGTCCACTAATTGGTAATTGACTGCCCCCTACTTTGTTCAGTAGCTACCAGAATATTGTCGGGAAAGCGCTTTGTTCGTTCCCTTGTAGTTTGTCATGCCGTGTCGGGCCTCCCCCCCCCCCTCCATCTGTTCTTCTCGGTCCAGCAGGGTGTATCACGGACGTCCCTTTTTTTCCTCCCTCCCCCTAGATTTCCGTCTCCTCCCGTGCCGTCCGGTCTCCAGATGGAACTGGACAGCGCGCCGGTGGAGGAGAACTACGAAGCCCTCTTGAACCTCGCGGAGCGTCTCGGTGAGGCCAAGCCGAGGGGGCTGAGCAAGTCGTCGATCGACCAACTGCCATCGTACCGGTACCACCCGGACACCCACCAATCCATCAACGACCAGACTTGGTAAGTCTCAGACACTGGGGCCTCCGGTCGGCCGGTGCCCTGCTCGGGGGGGGGGGGGGGCCGCTCTTAAAAGCTTGTAGTGACAGTTCTGCCCCTCCTACCCACCAGAAGGTACCTCTTCTCATCTCTACCAAACATTAGTTTGTGCACAAACTCATTAATGACATTCTTTAATTAATTATCTGATGAGATGGCAGTTAATGAAATGCTTCTTGCCAACATTCAAATAGTGTACCTCATCCATAATCAGACTTATTTGTTATATGATTGTCAGCAATTTATAAATATGTTACAAATGTGATTGTCATCAATTAAAAATATTTATAACTATGTCATAAAAATGATATATATGTTATGTTATAATATGCTTAAATATGATTGTCATAAAAATGATTCTGTCATAAATCATAATTGTCATAATTATGATTCAGTCATTAACCATAAGTATGCTGTGAAGTGATTATCATAATTCTTAAATATACATGTCATAAAAATGAGTCATAAATCATAGATTATGTTTCGGTCAGAATTCATAAAATGTAAAAAAGTTTTTATATCATAAAGTTGCCATTAATATGATTCAGTCATAAATCATAAATATGTTATAGATATGATTTGGTCGTTAAGTCATAGAACGAACATCATAAGTGCAGCAATCAATGAAGTGAAATGACAGTAGTGAATGGGTAACCCCCATTATTTTTGTTCTATTCCTCGCTCATTCATCCCTCTCTGTTGACGACGAGTCCATCTTAACATCGTCGTCATCTTCGTTTCTCTTCCAACCTCCCCCTCCCCTCCCCTCCCCAACAGCTGCGTGGTGTGCATGAGCGACTTTGAGACCAAGCAGCTCCTCCGGGTGCTTCCTTGCCGCCACGAGTTCCACGCCCGCTGCGTCGACAAGTGGCTGAAGACCAACCGCACCTGCCCGATCTGCCGGGCAGACGCCTCCGAGTACGGTGGCGGCCAGCCGTAGGCGGGCGGGCGCCGGCGAGGGGATCCTTTTCAGGACGGGACGAAATCGGCGGCGATTGGAGCACTGGGGTCGTTCTCTCGTGTCCGGCATGGGGGGGCGGACGACGTCTGCTCGATTGAGATCGTAGATGGTTACACGTGGTTTTGATGTCCATCGTGCTGTCGGTAGGGGTAGATGTGACCTATAATCAAGTCTTCGTGTCATGTTTTCTCTGAATGGTGTGACCACAAAATTGAGTAGCTTGCTAGTTAAAGCTTGTATTTCCATGGCGTTGCCGAGTAAAGTAATCATTGCTTTATTAATGTGTAGAGAGAATGGTTTTAGAAGCTAATTCACGAGAGGTGTTGGTGTTATTTAAAATGGTGTTATTTGGAGTGGTGTTATCCATCTTTCAATATCTTTTTGAATATAACCAGTTTTCTGATGTACTTATCCATTTGGTGAGATGTAACAATAGACGCTACGTCTACGCTGGGGTCGGCCGATTTCTGTCTTGGTCTCTGTCTGTTCAAGATTTTTCTTTCAGGGAATATAAAATTGTGCTTTAAAAACTTATCGTCTGTCCACTTGCTGCAACTAATCGGGTTTGAAGTGTACTTTTGGGTCTCGCTTCACAAAGTTGTCACAACTGTGTTGTCATTTGCTGCAACTAATCGGGTTTGTTGAAGTGTGAAGATGTTGTAATTTTGGGTCTTGGTTCACAAAGTTTGTCCTCCTATAAATAAGTTAATGTACTGGAACTAATCGGGGTTTGAAGTGTTTTTAATCGGTTCACAAAGTTGTCACGTAAGTTCATTTGCTGCAACTGATCGGGTTTAAATTGTGAAGAGATTATAATTTGGTTCTTGGTTTACAAAGTTGTTCACGTGTGTTTGTTTGCTGCAACTGATCGGGTTTGTTGAAGTGTGAAGATGTTGTAATTTTGGGTCTTGGTTCACAAAGTCGTCCTCCTGTAAGTTCATGTACTGGAACTAATCGGGGTTTGAAGTTTCAGTGTTGTAATTTGGGTCGAAAAAGGGTTTCATAATAGTTAATTTGCTGCCACTAATCGGGTTTTGAAGTGTGAAGATGTTGTAATTTTTGGTCTTGGGTTCTGTCACATAATTTCATTTGCTGTGAAAGTGCCGGAAAACAAATTGAATGGTACTACATAAAATAACGACGACGTTTGGTTAAAGTATTGACGACAGTACGTAGTAGGCCGTTGTAACTTTTAATGCCCCGGTCGGCTCTGTTGTTAATTGGCGTTGTAAGCGGGGCATGTCCAATTCTTACTGCAATGCACGGTTAATTGCAACGTCACGACGTGAATTGGTTTCGAGAAGTTGAGTCGGCAGCAGTGTAAGAAATATTGAAATGCAAGAAAGGTTATATTGAGATATATATGTGTGCGGCAGAAGTGAAAGTGGGGGTGGGTGGCGGTTGGTTGCAGTGTTAATTGTTGGATTACGGTGAAGTTCGATTTTTTGCCGGTAGTTGACATGGGGGGGGGGATCCGATCTTAAGGTTCGTCGGTGTAACTAGACGTGTAGAATTAGAAGATGGGGAAAACTTACTAACCAAACAGGCAGATTAATAAAAGAAACCCCCAAAAAGTGACTTTTCAAAATGTTGTTAGACTTGGCTTATGACGTAGCATTCATTAATGTACTGCAGTTCCTTTTGCCCGGGTCTGTCCTTAACGGTATATATATATTTGTGTGAGCCGGTAGGTGGTGGGGGAGGTGAAACTGTTAGGCGGTTTAAAACTTTCTGACGGTGGACGATATCACCCGTTTCGCTTAGATCCTGTAAGTCCAAGGGTAACGTACGTTACGTGGATTGTTTGCTTAGATCCTGTAAGTCCAAGGGTAACGTATGTTACGTGGATTGTTTGCTTAGATCGTGTAAGTCCAAGGGTAACGTACTTTACGTGGATTAATATTAGATATCCTGTAAGGGTAACGTACGTTACGTGGATTGTTCGCTTAGATATCCTGTCAGTCCAAGGGTGTAACATACGTTGCGTGGATTGTCTTGTTGTGCCTTACTTTAACCTGGGGTCAACAAAATGTTACGATGTGTATGTGTTTTCCTCCTTTGGATTATGCCTTGAACAATACTTTTCTGTTTCGTATATAGCTTGCTCAGTATTCATACTAATTTATTCAACCTTCCAGTGATTGGCTGCTAGGAATTATTGAAAACCCAGCTTGCTTTTCTTTGTTTTTTGTTTTTTAATTAAAAAGAGGCCTTTCAGTATTTTTTTTCCTTTCAATTTTATATATTTGTTTTTTTTTCCCGTTTTTTTCCCTCATTAATTCCATTGCCAGCTCAATTATTTTTTTTGGTTTTTGTTTTGGTTACGGTTTTAGTATTCACTTGAAATATGGACATGCATTACATAATTCCCTTTTACGTCGAGAAAAAAACGCCTTTCGTGATTTGTTTTTTACCCCCCCCTCCCCCCAAATACGATTCTGTCTTGTCATTGTTTTTTTCTACAATTTAACTACTTGATTCCCTTGATTCCAGTGAAATTTTTGCAATTATAAAACAAAAAATGTTCTTTGTTAATTAACATCAATGTCTGCCAACCATGTTATTTCCTTTGAATTTTTTTCTTCACTTTGAAAATTAGACGAAAAAAGGATTAAACCAAAAAAAACAATGAAAAAAAATAAAAAAAATTCTTAGAAAGTAGGGTTGATTTTGTAATGAAATTTAGTGAATTTTTGGTATACTAGATTTGCAATATATATATATATATATTTATACTTCAAAGTGTGGTGCTATTAAGGGTTGAAGACACTGTTTTTAGGGTGTGCGTTCCTGTGCGTAGAATTTTTTTTTTTTTTCCTTCTTCGGTGAGCAACTTAAATTTGTCTAATATAACGATGTTTATCATGCTTGGCTCTTCACTCTAGTCTCGGGTCCGTCGGGTCCAGGTGCGTTTTAGACTCAAATTTTTGGATTCTATTTTGTATGAAACCTTTATTTCAATCCTTTATATTCGAATTCAATCGAGGGCAACGTCGGTGGGAGAAAAAGAAGAAATGTTAACTATTTAAGCTCTTGTTTGCCACTTCCGTGTAGCCAAATTGTGTTAGATTCCATATACATGACACCATAACCTTTTTCCTTCCTTCTATCACATAAGCATTATGTTGTGTAGCTATCGCCTGTCCGGTATTAAAAAATGAATTTCAAAATAAATTTTTACTAGTAGTCTTCTTACCTTAATTAACCCTCATGTTAACTAAATAAGTGGTTTGTATAAGTTAAAAAACCAAATGTACAAAAAAAAATTTGTTCCCTCCATATGGGGGAGGATATGAGTGAATAATGGCTTTAATGTGTGTGTGGTAGGTTTAAAAAAAAGTTTGCATCAAAATAAGCTGGTTAAAAGCTTCACGATATTATACTTCATGCATTCCTGTCCCATTTTCAACCACTTCTGTGGCGCATTAGTAGTAGACAATGATAAGAAGAAAATACGACAAAAAAAAAACCAAAACAAATGTTCATATATTTTCTACTAACGTCACCATATTTTTGTTGTTCTGTAATCTGCATGAATTTATGTAACATGTTAACCTCTGTGCATACATGTTAAAGGTTTCGATTGGGAAATGTATGTTTTGCTTTGGGTATATTGTGAGTGAGTAGCAAAATGTTCCCCCTCCCATTTACCATCCTTGTCACTTACTGTCACTTGACTTAATTAAAGGGGAGGGATAGTTTTTATGGATATGGCTGCTAGCACAATCGTCCCTTGCAGAAAAGTAAGTGCGCAGAGAACGGTCGCGGTACAAGCTCCTTTGGTCGAACAAACTTAAACAATCTTCTGGTGAGCTTCTGCACCCGTTTTCCCTTCCTGCAAGGACAGATTTCACGATAATGTAGCGATGGTGCGCCGAAATTCCTCCGAATTCAAAAATTTAAAACCTCTGTCGAAGAATTGTTATTGTCGGCTGTCCTGTCTGTTTGTTTATCAAATGTCTCACACGACAGTTATTCATGTTAGTGACCCTTAAAATAATAAATAATATACTCCGTTTTTGTCGGCTTCCTTTTCGGAAACACCCAAAGATTTAAATGCAAATGTTTTTGCCAGTCGCAAAGTTTTCGAGAGATTTACAAGTCCATATTGGTTCTTTTTTTCAAATAAAGTGAATCCTTCCTTTTGATGCACATTTCAAAATTATGTTAAAAAGAAAAGTACTACGAACGAATGAACGTCGTATTACTCGGATGGATATCGTCCGTTTAATTTAAGGGACGGCAATTGGAAGAAAACGGAAGGCTAAATAAAATGTTTGCCAGCATCCCTGTGATGGGAATAACTGCAAAAGTAGATGCAGACTTTGGAGCTGTACAGGCTATTTTAAGACCGTTTGTGAAGATTTGTTCGAAGAGTAACGTTTGATAATTGTTACAGACAGTTATGTGGTAAGATAACCTTGTTTTTTGGTGTGAAAAGTTAAATTTTTCTATGCTGCTGTTTGTAATCGAGTAGAATTTCCTTTCGAGGTGGAAAGAACGGGTCGGAACGCGTGGTGACTACGGTTGGAAAATATAATGAATCTCCTGTCGTCTTGAGGGGCTTTTGCCACCGACAGACAGACTTGTTTATTAACTTTGATTGTTCCTCAGAGATTTTACCACGAATCGCATTGAATATTAGTGACTTTAACGTGTAGATTAGTAGAACGTCGACACGGGAAGACTTTGCTGTTACTTGGCTTAACTTCCTCCCTCCCTGTATGGAAATGTTTCCTATCTGTATATTTCATCGTAAACGAAGCTTTCTTTCTGTGGACTCTGATCGTAAAC
>JAODAG010000005.1:263342-281800 GCA_027574785.1 Orphnurgus asper | reverse complement strand
AATGAGTACAAATTTTGCCGATACCGATATTCAACCGATAACGCAAATATCGGCCGATACCGATATTGAAAACCGATCCAACTTCTGGTTCTTCACACTCGGATCAAAAGTAAATACGGGGTAGTCTACTCCGTGTGACTGCGGCTGAAGTAAAAAACACCCGTACAAATACGAGTCCATTCCATGTAGCGGCTTTTAATTTTTTTGGTAGATAAGTTAAAACGATTTGTAGCATAGTAATGAAGCACCTCTTGCCCTGCAAATTATGCTTGAGATCTTTCTTAAGGGTTCAGAAAGAGTTTTTCAATCGGAAAAAGTTTGAATTACCTAGAACTAGTATATAATTGTACAGAGCGTGTAAACACTGCTGGAAGTAATATGACTTCAAGTTGCTTGTAATTTATGCATGGGAAGAAAGACATTTTGATACATGGTAGAAAGTTAAAGCTTGCAACTGTCGTGTTTGGGGTTCACGACTTGCAAACGTCCCCCGAGGTTAACTCGATGAATTATAATGATAGGAACGCATGTAAATATTAATGACTGTTTACTACAAAATGTTGTGTACAATATTGGTATCGGCCCGATTTTGTGATTGAAACAACGGATAACGGCACCGATATTGGCAATGTCTGCCCAACACTAGTGCAGTGGTGATGAACATGTTGCTCTCATTATCTTCCCTGGGTCTCTAAGAAAATGGTTCAAAGATTGAGGTACACTCGCGTCCGTTAGCCCCGGGAGGTTTAATGGTTGTCACGGGAGCAGGGAAGGATGGACGGTTTACATGCTGCTTCGTTAACATCCGGACATTAGTCGTAAAAGGGAAAGCTCATTAATTACGGTGTTCATCCACGATCCACACTGACGGGGTTTTCTTTATGTGGCTTCATAACCCTTAGTATCCTACCTTACCCGTGAACTGTCATTGTATTGAAAGGCATAATTGTATTGCTGTTATATTGTAAACTGCCAGTAACGTGAAACGGTATTCTGTGACGGTAGCAGATTTGAGCAGTTGACTCGACTAAAACCCATTTAATCGCAGTGAATACACTGGCAAAGTTATATATACCTGCACATTTCATAACCTCGGTTTTAATTAATTGCGTTTAAGATTGCAGCATCTTACATGATGGAGCCTAGTTGTGGAATTATATAATGTACTTTGGGGGCCGATTATCGGTTTCAATGTCATCGGTGTCTGCCAATATTGGCGTTATCAGTTGAATATCGGTATTGGCTGACGTTGGCGTTATGAACGTCAACACTAAGATTCCAAGGCCTAACTCTAAAAAAAAATATCCTTGCCTTTGTTTGAGAGTCAATCCAGAACTCGAGGAATCACATCACATCTTAATATCTTAATAAGTACAGTACCAATTCTTTCAACTCTAACATGCACCTCTTTTTATAGCCTCATCCGTGTAGGCGTGTTAGGTAGTATTCTTTCGCTAATTCCGCCATGGTCTTAACGTTTGTACACAGCTACAGTGTACGTACTAATCACTACTACAACTTGTACAAGTATGTACTAGACACTGTACAAGCAGGGAGGTAGCTGTCATATAACAGTAGTGCTAACATACAATAAGCAGGACAATGTATACAATGTATACAATGTATCTGAAAGTAGTTACAAGGCATATGGTTATACAATACAAATATGTATATATAATTATATATACTGTATACTATATAAAAATTAATCTACATATATCTATATATGCTAATTATTAATAATTGACTTTATTGAATTATTGAATAATTGACTAATTTTACTAGTTTTGCAATACAGTATTTTGTTTCAATTCAAGCCGAAGAGTCTCGCTGTTTTCCCCACCGTATATCTTTTGACGTGCAGCTAGAGGTCAATTCGTGTCTTCAGGTCATCGCCAATTATCGATACTTCCACACAGGCCGAGTTTATCCCCTTCATGGCATAAATATTCATTGCTTGCCTCTGCACAAAATTTCTTTCGGGGACTGGGCCTCCCATTTCGCCGCCGTTATAATTCTTTGCAGCTTCAAAAAAAGAAGAAAAAAAAGTACAGGGAGCTACGATAACTAGTGGTGCACAAACAGCGATGTATCTGTCACATTTTCCTCGTTGATTCCCCCTCCTCCGTCCTTGTATTTTTTTCCCCGAGAACTTGCCACCCCTCCCCCGCATGCCCAAGACGAGTCTGATCCTCGCTACGCCGTGTGTGTACGTCCACTCGGTAGAACCCCGATTGAACTCGGTTTGTAAGCATCGGCAAAACTCAATTTAAATCCGCAGACGGATAAGTGCGTCTGTACCGGCTTGAAGCCCGTACAGTACGGGTCTGGATTAACAACGTCGTCGGAACACTTTGCTCTTCAGAGCGACGCCTGTGCGTGTTCCTCCGTGGCAGAGATGAAAACTCATTACCAGCCTTGGGAAGGTGGCATTTTATCTTCTGGGCAGGTATAGTGATGTATAATATCACTGTACCGTATAGGTCGAGTGGGTAATGTAACATAATGTAATTCATGTCATGTGGATAACTGTATGTAAGTTTTGTTTTCCACTTGGTACTTCGGTTCATTTGGCTTTCTGTAGTGTTGAATATGTAAACCAGAGACGAGGAAAAGAGGTCTGTTGTTGGATAGATTTAAATGCTACTGTACAAACTGGATGCACATGTATTTCTACAAAAATTTAAGATTTGACACATGAAACTTGTAGACCTAGTCATGTTGTGTGACCGTAAGACAAGGATTCTATGGTGGCTTTAGTGAAGTATCTTGGTTTTCACATGGAAGACAACTAATGTACATGACCTGAAATGAAAGATGGATTCAGGCGGTGTGCGATATGATGTAAACCCACTACAATAGCGCATCGTAGCTGACGATGTCGTAGTGTCCCACCGCCTTGTCCATGTGTGTAGTGCAGCTTTCATAAAAAAAAGTAGATGGTGCGTCGATCACCGAGAGAGATCCTCGCGTGATCCTCGTACAGTAGATTCGATGCACAGCGTGTAGTTTGCACGTTGGTGTCAACTTGTCGTCACGCAGAGTACCTATCATCACGTATGACTCTGCGTTCGAATGGTTGACTAAAGTTGTCTCGCGGTCTATGAATATAGCCGTTTTACCCGACTATCTGCTGAGAATACTGTATATGAAACACGGGCAAGTACAGACTGTAATTAAATCTTAAGTCTTAAGTAAATTAAGTCTTTCTGTGCTTCCTTCGTGCAGTCTTACGAGGGTATGCAAAATACTCGATACTACTACTAGCATGATTATGCTATGGAACCGCATACGCAACCGTATGGACACAATCAGCAGCTACCTGTGAAACGTTTTCAGTCCATATTATAGCTCCCAGTTTAGAGCCTGCGATTAGGGGGGGGGGGTCGTCTTGCTTGTAGAGGAGAATACAGTACTGTAGTTTGTGTAGTCTGACTATGTGATGTCTGTCTGTTATTAGGTGTAATGATGAAAGAATAACCACACACAGCATACAATAAGTACTGTACACTGCGTACGGTTTCAATGCATTCACAAAACCGACTTTTTGAGACTCGTATCGTGGTCGCTCTTCAAAGTCCTGCGCTTTCTCTAAAGTTGATGGGACTGCGTGACATAAATTTTCTCATTCTGTGGAACGTCTGTTCTGTCCGTTACCAGCGTATGACCCGTTGGGGGTTGGAGATCGCACCCCGGACTCGAAACTTGTTTACGTGAATGTTCCTCGATTCTTTTCACCCCGACACTTGTTCCTATTTGCTACATTGGTTTGGTGCCCTATTACAAAACTGCTGGTATAAAACTGTGCCCACTTCCTTCTCTTCTTCACAAAAGGGTTGCAAGCTTCACAAATTCATTTCAAATGGGATTCCTTGATTGTGCTACTGACAGGAAATACTACTATAGTGTAATTCTTACTCTAGCACTACTTACTGTACCTACAGTATGAACCCCTTTGTACTGTACAGTACCTCTCAGCCACAGTTAGGGGAGGGGTAGCTCGGAAAAGCGAGACCTCTCCCTCCCAGGAAATGTTCTTGTTCATTTTTTTTTGTTCATTTTTCTTCAGCTTTTAACCGACAAGTTTCGCCTGTCCCCCGTAGTTTCTCCACCTCTTACACTTTTTGGCTTTCAGGAATGTGGCATCGAGGGTCTGGTGGAGGAACTTTGCATGAAACTCAAGAAAGTGCAGGAGGAGAGAGACGAGAAACCGACGGACGACGCCTCGCAAAATGTGGAGACGGGGGGAGAGAAGCAAGCAGAGTCGAAGAAAGACAGCACCAAGCAGGCCGAGAGGTATAGTAGCGAAAACTGTTTGCGGGGATACCGTTTCCCGTCGTAGTATCAATCCAAAGGGTAATATTTTCTTTGTTCCCGAGAAGCCGCCGCTTCTCCGCTACCCCCCTCCCCCAACCTCGTGCCTAAAGTGGTTGTAAAGACAAGAACATTATTTCGCTTGGCAGTAACGACGATTCGGATGTGCTCTTGAAATATTTGCTTCGTTCCCTTCCGCCTAACCAAGGGATGTTTCAGGGACACGTCTGTCGTCGAGTTAGATCGGCAGCTCGTCCACGCGTAACAAACACGAAGTTCATTTTTAAATGGAGCTGCGATGGAGGTTTCTTTGTGCGACTCTTGTCGGAATGTTGGGCTAATTTGTGTTTTGCAGCAGAATGGAAGTGTTCGATAATCGTGAAGGTCATTGTTGTCCGCTGACTGACAAATGTGGATCTGCCTGGGTTTTGATACTCGTGGGCTCAAGAACCCATGGCAGTAAAGTCGGTGCGTGTACCCCCCCGCGTTGGTGGGTGCGTTCGTTCATTTTGTATTCTGACCGAGGACTTGAAGAAAGGAATAATCCAAGTCCTCGGTAGTCATTTGAAAAGTCCTCGGCAGAAGTCTACAGTATTATTGGTTCTATTGTTAAATGTTAGAGTTCCGCACATCAGTCCTTTGTCTGAATGTAAAACAAACTGGCTTGTAAATACGACAGCCCCAAAATCTTTGGCAAACTTCCCGTTTGGTATGTATAGTAGATATCCACTTTACCGAGTACAGTATAAGAACCCTTACACGTTTGGGTTGAGTTCAATAGGCTGCGATTATTGTGATGATTCGTGACATCTATAGAATGCACTGTACTTTGAGAATGCCAAAAAATATGTAATATTTGTTATTGCATACGGAATCCACGTGGCATTTTACAGCCCGAGCTAAATCTGCAGTACTGGCATGAGGACACTCAATGCAGTTCTGCATTGTACGGTCGTGCCAGGTTATATACTGTAAACCCAAGTTTTTGCACAATCTCTTGCACAAAAAACCTCTCGCCCTTCAATTAGTCACCTGGCAACACGCCAACACCTATGAAACTCCAAAGATTTCACACCATTGGTTCACTTAAATTGACGTATGTTTCCCTTCACTGTTACATTCAAATTCATGTATAGGTAAGGAATCACAAGGCCAACTGGTCTGGTTATTGTCTGGTTATTAAATTTGGGAAGGTGTTTGTTTTTACTTGAAGTATTTCATGTTACGGGGGCAAAGGCTCCACCATAACTCATGTTACTTACATGGCTTTTGCGGTGGGCGGACTGGTTATCGTTACGTTAAGTTAACGTGTTGACAGGCAGCATTCTAGTTTTCCTCCTTCGGTTGTAGAAGTGGGTAACAGCGTGAGCATGTAGCAGCTACTCAAACCCCAAGCCAGAAAGTTTTAGGAAATGCACTGTAGTTTTGAAGCAGTTTTTGTCCATAAATCCCGAGATGTATTTCATGAAAGGAGATCAGTGGAAATGGTTTGGGGGGGGGGGAAATGGAGAAGAAATACCTGTCATGAATATGCATTATGAAAATGTTTGTACTGTATAGAAGTGCACCTGAACCTAACACACAGAGTTCTACATTCTTGTTTACTATTCCATGCCTGTAATGTTATGTAAGAAACTCATTTGTCTGAAACACTTAATATATAGCTTTGCCACTACACAAACTGGACAATTTTGATGTTTTTCATTCTTCCTTCAGGTACTACGAAGCATTCCCAGCCCTTGGTGGTAGCGGCAGTAAGAGATCATCCAAAGACTTGAAACCTAAGGGGGTCTGGAGCAGCGTCGCAGGCTCGTCCGTCTTGCTCCCTACGGGCAACGCAGAGAGCCGCTCCGCCTGTGTGTCCCGGTCCAGCACCTCGCCGACTGGCTTCGACGACAAGAAGCAACGGACGAGGAGCCTCCCCAGTAGTTTGACGCCGTCCCGTCAAAATTCCTTCAATTCCGGCCGGCGGAGGCATGGCCAGAAGAGCGGCGGGGCTCAAAATTACGGGGGGGTCAGCCGGGATCAAGCGGGTCGATACCGTCAGCCGTTCATCAGATACAACAAGCCCACCAGAGGCGGGAAGAAGGGATATGAGAAGAGGAGCTCCACACAGAAGAGGAAGGATCACCGTTCATCGTTTCCTGCCCAGCCAGGGAAGGACACCCAGAAGTACCCGCCTCTGATCCCGCTGAAGGTCGTCTTTGCCCGGCCTCCGAGCCAGACCGCCGCTCCGACAGCGGGGCACCCTTCGTCGCCAGAATCGGAGCCGCCGCAGGACCTTTGGGAGGAGAGAGACCCCCTCAGAGACATCGAAAATGGAGACTTCTTTCTTGAGCAGGCTGTCCACTCTATGGCGGAGAGCATCTGCCGTGGGATCGTGGATGAATTTGAAAACGAGGATCCAGACGGAGAATTTGCCGAGGGAGAAGACGAAGCTCCGCTTGGTTGTTTGACTCCGGGGGAAGAGGATCGGGCACCGTCTCGTCCTTCGGAGTGCTTTGGAGACCCCAGGTTTGCTTCTGTTTCAGTCGTGTGTGAAGACGCAGAGGTACTGGCTCCTGAAGATGAGCCCCACCCAGGGACTATCTGGGAGAGAGATCTTGTACTGGGGAGTCCTACCCTGCCGGAGAAGGGTCCCTGGCTTGAGTCTGCAAGGTCCTGTCAACAAGCAACTCCATGCCTTCTTAGTCCAGAAATACCGGAGCAGAAGGGGAACCTCTCCGAGGACCATTCTGAGAATACATCAGCCTCTGAGGAATTGTCTGTCGTCATTGATGACGAGCCGTTTACCCAGGAGCCGAACTCACCGAGGAATGCGCCCATTGGCACGGGACGTGGTAACGACACTCTCCTGAGGATATGTAATCATGATCACCGCTTCGGACAGGCCAAGCAGCAGGGGGACCCGGGAGCAAACCCTTCGCCAGACTCTGAATGGCCCCCACTGTCGGCCAAACGGCCGCCGGGGGAAACTGATGGCACGATGACCACCGACCCAGCCAGCGAAAACATCTGGGGAGGATTCGTAGCTGACCAACAGCAGGGATCCTTGGCTGAAGGAATAAGGTCATCCTGCGCCCAGGGACAAGCATCCATCGATCCCACTTGCGACTCGCCTACCAAGGCGTTTGACCTGAATAATGCCCTGTGGTCGACCTACGACACTGCCCCTCCCAGGCTCCAGCCACCTAAAGTTGTGACTTGGGGGGAGACAGTCCTCTCCCCTCTCGTCTCCCACCTCAAGTCTGCCTCAAATTCGGCGTTCATAGAGGGAGGGGTGTACGGTAGTCCCTACGGTAGCCGTAACACCAGCCATTACAACAGCTGCAGTACCAGTCCGGGCAACGAAGATAGCCTCCTTGACCGGCTCTGGGGCAGCAAGGAACACATGCAAGAGCTTTCTGCCGCAGCGTCGAAGCTGGAAGGTTACTTCAGTCCACGGCCTGCCCCCACCCAGCCCCATTGGTCCGACGAGCAGAGCATCATTGAAGACAGCCTCGCCGACAGTCCCAAGTTCCTCTCCTCCCGGAGCTCGTCCAGATTCGACTTCGCTCAGCCCGCGAGCCCCCCGGACTCGGATCGGTCGAGCCCCACGGAGACCGACGACATGGTCTCGGAGACGGAGGTATTCGAGGAGACGGTGAGACGCAAGGAGAAGTTTGTGATGGGCAACGCCCTGGCAGCCAAGTGCAATATCGGGAGGGAGAGCGGCGGCCCTTTTACGTCTATGCAAGAGCCTTGCAGGTTGGACGCTAACAGCAATATCGACCAGAGACGACGCAGCCCTCCCAGCGGCGGTGGAGGGGCGCTGGACGTGGACGGAACAGACGGGGCGCTGGAACGGGCCTCCGCCGTAGCAGACGTGGAAGACGGTGGGAGGGAAAAACGGGATGTGTCCCCCCTCCCGGACGAAGGGGTCTATTTCACCCCGGTCGAGGCGCCGGCTGCCGGCGGTGCTGGAACGGTGGGAAGTTCCAGCGCCAGCAGGGTGCTTCGATTTGAAGACGAAGAACTAAGAGAGGCAGGGGAGGGAGGTGGGTGTACGGGTGTCGGCGGTAGTCTTTCAGGAGAGCTTGTGCAATCGAATCCACGCGGGGGAGAGGGAACGTCGGGTGTGGGGTTTTGGGAGGTCGAGACGGAGGCTAAAGGTCGTCACTTTGGGTCACATTTGTACGCCACGAGCTGGCTGCCGTGCGATGTCACAGAGGGGTCAGAAGACGACCTTCAGAGGGAAGGCCGATCGAGGAGGAGTTTCTTTCCACAGGACGGCATCAGTGATTATTCAGATTTCACCCCGGATGTGAAAGCGAACTTCAGCGACCAGGTAAGGGACCGATGTCGTAGTTAATGACATTAAGTGACAGTTACTAGTGTAAATTGATCAGGTGTGTCTCATTGTTTACAACAATTGCAATAAATTCAGGTATTTCTTCCCTCTCACCTTTCATATTCAGATGGTTTAAAACAGGGTTCCTAGTAGAAACTTGAATCGGCTTCACAGACTTCCATGTCAATGTTTAACGCTGGATTTTTGTGTGTAATCCCAAACGTTAATTTTCCAGATTAGTTGTCCTATCTGCAATGTTACAACATTTGAAGTTATAATTTTAGTTCTAAAAAGCAGTTATAAAGAAATGAATTTTTCTAGTAAATCATAGGAAAGCCAATCTGGTTGGTCAAGTACTTTTAACATGCTACTACATTGTATATGTATGTGTATATAGAGATATTTCTAAATATATATATATATATGTTGTGTCACATTACTTACCATGCAAATATTATTATTTTTTATTTCAAATAGAAAAATAGCTCTTGCCATATGCCATACTAATAATATCTGTTGATCCACGTGACAATCTACAACCTTTAGTCACCCATTGTTCGTCCTGCACTGTTATTGGTTAATAGGTGACGTGTTATTATAACCGTTAAACAGCCAGACATTTAATTACATTTTATAAATGTCATCAAGCCGACAATTTGTCATTTTCATTACTCTTTGGCTTAGTAGCATCAGAATAAACCGCATTCATTGGTGTCCATGCCGTCTCCACACTGGTTTACTCACCCATAATAGTCTGACATCACAGTTCATTCCTTAATATAAACAACCGCAGGAAATAATAATTTAAAAAAAAAAAATTAAATTTAAAAAATGAAACGTGTAAAATAAAGAATTTAAAGTAAGACAAATCATTTCTGTCATTTCAAGAGTATTTTCTCTCTCTCTCTTTCCGGTTCAGCTTTTCCCATTCGAAGAGGAGGTTTTCCTTCAAGAGGAAGGAATTCTGGACCAAGGAGGAATGCTGAGCTGTAAGTATCATGCATGACCTATGGGTTATTGCCTCTTTACCAAACCTATGTTGGGGTTGTCTCCTCTTTACCAAACTTACATTGGCATGGTCTCATTTTTACCAAACCTATGTTGGGGTTGTCTCATCTCTACCAAACCTATGTTGGGGTTGTCTCATCTCTACCAAACCTATGGATTATCTCCTCTTCACCAAACAGCCCTCCTTTTTACAAAAAATCTATGCCATGGGATATCAAATATGTTGGTGTTTCTCTCATGTCTGTTACTATGCCATGTTTATGACAAGATGGCAAAAATAAAACATGGGTAGTCTTTTGTAAAGTCTCACACTTAATAATAATAATTATAATAATACTTTTTCTGTATGACACCTTCTGGAGTGGAACCCCCCGGGGGTGGAGTTATAAACTGATAAACAGTTGACACAAAAATAGTTACCGTAGGATATGAAGTGGAAAATGATGAATTGCTCTGATTAGTATCCCTGAAGATGATGAAACTTGCAATTTTATAGTTTGCGAAAGTATTGAGTTTAACCAAATTTCCTGGCAGGGATGAATTTTGAAAGGAACCAAAGAAAAAAAAGAGGTTAAGTTATGTTTAGCCCCATCGGAAGTCACACAGACAAACAAAAAAAAGACTTGAATTTATGCGCGTTCTTCTTTTCGATCGTACGTAGACCACTGCAAAACCTGCAGCAAAGAGAGGCGGGAGTGCCAGGAGTGCAGGTCAGGCCACCACGGGAGCCGCCTGTCCAGGAATAGCAGCGTCGACGATCAAGAAATGGAGGGCAGCAGACATTCTGGATCGACAAAGGTTCGTTAAAACAGCTTCCGGGACCGTCTACGTCGCCCGGTGCGATCCCGTCGGCGAAACGGGCACGCGTCTCCGATTATTTTTGTTGAAGACGGAAAGCCCCCGTTCCACATGCTGGTGTGGCAGTGATCCGTCAAAGGTTGCGAATGGAGTAGGAAAAGTGATAAAAAAGACGAAAACTGTTGGGAGGAGGGGGGGGTGGAGGGTGAGAAAAAGCAATCAATTTCTTGTGGGTCATGGATCGATGAATTTAACATCGTTACAGCATCCAAAACCAGATCCCAAACTCGGTTCATTGCATGTGGACTGCCGCTGCTGCTGCTGTACACAACACGCACACGTTGTGTGACCTACCTGAAACAGGAAGTGACTAATAAGCTGCATCCCTCGCTAAGCTTGAATGAGGATGGCGGTATAGTTGGGGTTTTATTGCTCATCGCGAGGGGAGGGGGGAGGGAAACAGGATCAACACTCCCTCTCTCTCTTGGCATCGTGGTATCGACGCATGTATAGGGGGTCATGGTGATGCTTGTGATTTCGTGGCTCGCTATTCATTTCAGTATTACTGCAGTATTCCTCCTCCCCTTATAGAACATAATTCTCGTTTGTTTTTTATCACAAGTTCAGTATTACTGTACCTTTCCCCCTTATAGAATATTTTCTCCTTAGTTTCAGTTCAGTATAACTGCAATGTTCCTCCTCCACCCCCTTATAGAACATAATTCTCGTTTGTTTTTTATCACAAGTTCAGTATTACTGCTGATTTTTGGCCTTTGATGGGGCCAGTATTGCCTACTGAAAGTACGAGCATCGTATGGTTAAATTTGTCATTTTTGTCCAGATTTTGGTTCCGATCAGTGTGCCCCCCCTAACCCTAAGTTTTGAAATCCTAGATCCGACCACTGGACCCCCTAATGTGGATTACAAACATTCGTGCAAACAGTTTTCGACCCGTGTACTTCCTCGCATAGTTGGGAGGGGGGTGCGGCACTAAAATCCTGCTGGGTGTTCTGATTTCAAAAATCGCTAGGCTTTGACAACTTCGACGACTCAACGACCCTCTCGTGACGATCTTTCTAGTCACGGTGTGAAAGAGACCAGAGATGTATCTCGTGGCAAATCCAGATCAAAAGTCATCACCGATACGACTTATACACGTTTTTCGTCCTGCCGGTTAAACACGTCAAATTAAGGGTATTTATTATCTTCAGTGCCAATGTAATGTGTTGCAGAGAATTTTAATAGTAGAAAGACTTTTGTTAGAAGGTCCCCGTTGTTATATCGTCGTTTCTTACATTTCAGGTGGAGAGAGGCAGCTATTCGTCGAGGCCACCGGAGAAGATTTGCGGGAAACCCCGGTCGTCAAAGCCTATACAGATAACAAACTCCAGATGAGGGACGGGATGCGAGCAAGAGGGATGAAGCCATCTTTCGGTTATCTTCAGAAAAAATTGTTTTATGCGATTACGACCTTTTCTGTCACTTCAGTTCTTCAAATAATTACTCAGGCTTTTGTCTCCAGATTATTACTCTGAGATTTGAGGGTTTTTTTTTTTTTTTGCTTTGAAGGAAGGGTGGGAGCATACATCAGACTTGGCACGATTCACGATTAGTGCGCTCTACTTGCCCGTCTCTTACCGATATATATCAAAACAATGTAATTTCCAGTCAGAACCCCAAGGAGTCAATTTACGCTAGCAACGATCTCTCTCCCAGAAAGCTCAGCTGGGAGATATGAGGTCAGGCGTTCAGCATCTGGTAAGAGATGGGTATAGGTACGTAGGTAGTTAAAAATTTGTTCATTGGAATTTTTCTGTTCTCCATTTTGATGTAAGTTTCAGTTTTTGGTATTTGGAAAGGCTTTCCTGCAAACTTCTGTCGACAGGGGTTGCTGGTATGTTAGCAATACTGATTATCAAATCTATCATTTCCTGCTGTGCAGTCTTCAAAGGACTACGTTTGGTTTAAATGATGTTCAATTCTTCCTCCTTGTCTTTGGTTCATTCAGTCATGACGTAAAGTAGCTTCTCTCTTTTTTATTCCACATTTGGTGGTATGACATGTTTGTTTGCACCTCTTTACTCTGCCCAGCTCTGTAGGCCAAAAACCTAATAATTGTAAACAATAGTTCAGAGATTTTCTAGTTCTGAATAGTGGGATACCAGAGGAAGAACAAGAGCCCTCGGCGAAGTCTTGATACAGATCCACCCGCCCAAACCCCGTACCAAGAAACTTGTGCAAGCAACCTATTTCCCGCCCGTCTAGTCCGTAGACTATGCTCAAAGGCACAAGAAGAAAATGCAATAATTGCTAACAAGATATGAAAAAATTATATGTATGATTATGCCAGGAAAAGTAAGGGAAATCCTTCCAAACAACGGTCCCTTAACGAAATTAAAAAAAAAAAAAATCTGATAATCTAGTTCATAGACAAAATCCGCCGAGGATTTGTCGCATAAACTTCGGCTCAGTACACGTTACGAGGATAGCGTCACCCGGATTTGACGCCATAGGTCAAACGTTTCTGAGGATGGGGCAAATTGTTTATTTCCTAAGCAAACGCAAGCTTGTGTGTGCGATATATGTAACGATATTTGAGCACATTACGACTCTTAAACCTAACCGCGGACGAAACTCACATTTTTAATCTCGCAGTACTATCTGTGCGTGTGCAAGGTTTTAGGATCCCACGGCTTCGTCGCATTCTAATTCAAGTTTTCAGCGCCTTCATTTATGGTCGGATTGACTCGGACTTTAAAGTGGATGTTTTTGAAAAAGAAATGGGGAGTTTTAGTCTTGTTCGTATCGTTTAAAAGGAATTGTTCGGGAAAGTTGTTGCAGGCGTCCGATTTGTTGTGATGTTTCCCACTTTTGCTTGCACACTGCAGTACTGTCATTCTATGACTGTCCATGAGGGATCCATCTCCGGTCTGGTCCATGGCTGTTTGCGCCATCCATCCAGCGATGTGGGTTCCACTGGATAATTCCAGAAGACCAGTTCAGTCAGTAGTCTGGTGTTAACCAGGAGGTACCGCTCCTCTGGGAGATGAAACCGTTTTACACCAGTAGGTGGTTTACGCTACAAGATCTCCAGATCAGATCCTCTTCTCTGTGAACTGTTTTTTTTTTACATTTTACCTCTCTTACTTTCACTCCCGTATGCAACATTTATAGAAGAAGCCAAAAAATTAGGGACTTTGCATGGTTCATTTCTGTTATTAAGAAAAACAGGGAATTGATCATCTAGAACGGATAGCAAATTTTCCCTGCATAAAGTGACGATTAAATTACCAGTCTGGGGGGGGGGACTAAGAGGAGATCCAATCGTTGTCCTTAACGTGTGCTCGAAATTCAGCAATATCTGGCAATTGTACACTTTTATCTCTTTGTTTTTATTAATCTGATAAGATATTCAGAAGTATGCACTTCACGCGATGCACATTAGCATCTCCTTAATGATACCTTTAAACCCTCGCTCTGGTCCAGTTTGCCTACGTGGCTGACGAGTTAACCGGTGTTCAAAAAATCAATTCCCATCGTCGCTTCATGTGCTAGCTTACAACACTACGTAAAAAAAAACGATCCATTGGAAATCTTATAATTTTCTGAAACCTTGATTGTTGTTGTTTTATCCGTAACAAATAAATTCTTGCACCCTTGCGTCGGTAAAATTCCAAAATCGTCCGTGTTTCCGGTTATACCCGCGTAAAGATTGTCCATATTTTTGTTCCAATTTTCCTCTCCTCTGAACGTCACCTATAAGTCTAAACTGTGTCGGATTAACGGTAGGGTTTTTTTACTGCGTCGCATTTCAGGACGTTTGAAACATTTGGTTTTGCAAGCCACATTTTTGGTGGGGCAGGGTTGATGGTTGGGCAGGGAAGAGCATTGGCTTAGAGTAGGACCGATGTCTCCCAGTCTGAAATATTGGCAAGTTTAAACATTTTCTACTGTTTTTGCAACTTTGGTCTTCATAACTAGATTTATACTATACCACTTTATTTAGAAAAAGATAGAGCAAACCATATTTTTCTCTTAATATACTTAGCAAACTGCCAATGTATTGGTGCGTAAATTGTAATTTTATGAATGAAAAATAATACAAGCCATCATTTTATTATTATTATTATTATTATTACCCTGCCAAGGTTAAATTAAAATATGCCATATTTTCTTATGGATTTTTTCTTCTCCGTGCTATTAAATAAGCTTTCGTATGAAATGTAGGAATCGTTATGATGTTCGACGTGACTCTCTCCACGTGTGATCGCCACGCTGTAAAACATTCTAACTGGGTCATTTTGATAAACGGCTCAGTTTTAAATAAATTGATGAGATTTCGCGTGTATTTCAAAAAGGGCGTTACGGGACCTTTATCGGCGGAGAGGCTGGTCTCTGGTGCAGCCGGTCAGCATGTCTAGTTCCGCGCCAGCATTAAGAGAATGGAGAATTCCATGCTTAGTGTTGAAAATTTGAAGGGTAAGGTTTTGGCAAACGGAAACAAACACACCATTGGTGTGGCTGGTGTTGCGGTGCATCGTTGTGATAACGACATGTCGGAACATGTCACTCGGTTGGTATCTTGCCATTGTATTCCGGTGTATAGAATTAAAAGTATTAATTTAAAAAAAAAACAATTGTGACAAAGAAACTACGAGAGAAAAACTTGAAGCGTTTTTTTTGTTGTGCAGGAGAGAAGTAGTGTAATTGCAGTGAACTCTCCGCAAAGAAAAGTACGGTTTTTGTCTGTTTAATTGTGTTGTTGTGGTGTTTAATTATTGTGTTTATTCCGGGAAAGTTTCAAGAAGAAGAAGAAGAATAAAAGATGATAGATTTTTAGTTGTTATTATTATTATTATGGTTAGCTTCAATCTTAAATCAGCATTGGTTGTATTCTTATTCTAGCATGAACGGTTCTTTATGTTGTGGTCGCGAACCACCAGTTGTTACGGTCTGTTTGACATGCAACTTGAATAATAAGCGGAAAACAATTATGTTTTCTGTGTCAACTTTGATCAAGTCGAGCACCATTTTGTGTTCTTGGCATGTCCTAGAGATTAGAACAATGCTGGAATATGCTTGGAATAATTTTTGTTTGAAAAATTGAGGTGTTATATTTAGTGTTTACCATCTTTTTTCATTATAAGTGTAATCGTATTTGTTGTTTCCACCTGCCTGAAAGGGCAGTAAATCCAGCGTGATTTGCATGAACAATTTTGTAGCGTGGTTTCTTAGCAACTGAGACCGAAGTACCGATATATGTAACTATAAATATTTATAAATCTATATTTTTCATTAATTAACATTTTGCTCTTTTTTTCTTTTCTTTTTTCTTTTTTATCTTTTTTTTTTAGCAATAAATAAACCTACCATTAAGGTTACTGATTTTCAAAGTTGTTCAAGATGTATAGTGTAGTAATGTTGATGTTTTTTATAGCAAATGAAGTTTAAGATTTGCAGTAATTAACTTGATGAAAACAAAATCCCAGCAACACTTTTGGAGGGGAATCAATACATTTCAAAACCTTCAAATAGCGTGAATTTATATTCAGGATTTGAACCTAAAAATGGAAGAGTTGGGGCATTTGGTTTTAACTTATCCAAGTTAGTCACCAGGTAACCAAAAAGGATGCCATCATATTTCGTAATGGCAATTTTGGATTTCGGTCACGGAACATGATACGTGAAATACGTACCATTGCAGATTTAAGAGTGTTTTTCAGTTGCATTTCACAGGGTTCTTTTTGTGGTCGTGCGTAGAGCAACCAAATGTTTAGGCAGTGTATATTAATAATTATAATATCATAGATAACTAACTAAAGAAGATGAAAAAGAAACAAACAATTAAGCCGACATAGAAAACAAGATTGGGAGTTGTAAGAGCATGCGTGTTGTTTCAAGGCAGATTACAAGAAAAGATTACGTGGATATTACGTAACAGCTCAGAGATGAGGGAGGCAAACCACGTGTTTTCAGTGCAGCGAAGGCTACGGACAAATCAAGAATTTGTGGATAGCGAGAGGAAACGGCTTTGTAGTTTATACTCGGGTGTGTGTGTCTTGGGGTAAATTTTCGCTTATTTCTTATTCTTCTTTTCCTTTTATTCAAGAGATATACATATATAGATATATATATATATATATATTCGATTGGTATGTTTCTATGAAGTGTGTGCTCTAAGATGTTTGTTGTGTTTGTACTTAACGACATCTTCCTGATTGTTTCTTTTAAGAGTTGCATATTTACTAGGATATAGCGGTGGGGCCGTCATGAAGCTACAGAGACGGCAGAAAGTCCCAAGCTCTGCAGCAGCAGCGGCTTCTCGGACAAAAACCTTACTTGCAGATCGGTATTCTCTTTGGGAGAATTGATACATGAATGGGGAGCCCAACCTCGGACGTTTTTTTTACACAAGTTGTCACTCGTCAACTCGAAACACACATTTTTGCTAGTATCACTCCCTTTAAAGTATTTGTCTCCATTGATCTTGCAAAATATCTAGGGTTATCCCAAGATTTGTTGTATTGTTGTGGTTTTCTAAAGTGCAGTATGTCTATTATAGTTATTAAAAAAAAGTTGTCAAAGAATTGACAAGCAATAGCTTGGGAGAGGGGAGGGAGGGTAAATGTTTTTATATTAAGCCGAGGGGAAATTTCGTTTCGTAAAGGATATGGCTGACATTGAATGTTAAGTCTTAATTAAGTTTTGCAATGATTTTCACTTTTCCCAGTGGATTCTCAACCGCCCCCATTTAATGTACGGGGGTATTCTGTGTTGTCATTGGTTGATACACGGACCCACAGTAGTAGATGTTTGGGTCACCGTTGCATGGGTGCGTATGCAGGTGGTATTCGTCTTGATTTAAATAGTAAAATGAAATCAGCTCATACTATTTTATTGGGGCCTGGGCCCTCTCATTCCCACCCCTCCCCAACCCCATTGTTTCTAGTAGTAGCCTTACAAGTCATTCAAACATGTGGAAAGAGGAGATCGATTGATGTAACCTTTCATATTACTTTAAGTGTCTGGTTTTGCATTGAAACTGCTCGTTTATTTATCCAATTGTCTTTGGTTTATAGGATTAAAAATAATTTTATTAAAGGGGGCCTTTTGTGGCCCAGATTTCCAGTTACATGTTGTCATCTAATCTTTATGATCAAATGATGTGTAACCATTGTCTTGAGACGATCATTCTTACAAAACCTGGTTTGAAGGATTGATTGGTTCGTCATCTTGCATCGTTTCATCAGTGTCCGGTTTTGTAAAGTTCTGGATGGAAATGTTTTACGATGTGTTAAGGAGGCATCGGCGAGGACTTGGGAGATTTCGTATTTATTACCTTTCTTTTTCAATAGACAAAAAAAATAAAGAAAGAACGTTATAAAAGTAAAGTAGATTAGAAGAGTGTAATATGGGAGCTTCTATATCACGAGTGAAAATAAAGAGCCACTTGTTTTAACATAATTAACCTGTTAATTAAGCCTATTACTACGGTACAAATTATAACAGTATATGTTTTACATTGACTTAAAAAAAACAACAGCATTGGTGAAACTTTAACATCGTCTTTTTGATGTTTGAGCAGTTTCCCAGAGTATTGACCTATGAAAATGAAAATAAAAAAGTTTCTAAATGGCGAACATATTTGTGTTTAGTATAATCTGTCTAGTCATCCAAAGTACATCGTCTGTAATCAACACGGACATTATTGAACCCTGAACAGTTGTCTGGTGGGAGGGGAATGCCAAAAAAGTGTTGTGGGGTGGGGATTGAACCATGAACAGTTGTCTGGTGGGAGGGGAAAGTGTTGTGGGGTGGGGATCATAATTTCTGAAGTCCTATTTGTTTGACTACTGTTTGGTCCAACTACTATGCAATTGCCACCCCCCCCCCCCTATTGGTTCTGACAACAGAAAGGGTCAAGTTGGCCTGTGTCAACAGTGAGAGTGTGGCGTAGCGGTTTGAGTGTCCGCTTCTTTGCCCAAAGATCGCCGGTTCGATCCCCAGG
>JAODAG010000005.1:240622-263242 GCA_027574785.1 Orphnurgus asper | reverse complement strand
TATCTTAACAGACTACAACAGTTAATATCTTAACAGACTACAATGGTTAATAGTTAACAGACTACAACAGTTATTATCTTAACAGACTACAACAGTTTTCTATCTATCAATTTTCTACAGTGGTTCAATTCTTGCCTCGCTGGACACATTCAAGAAGATGTGGGTTTCCAAGAAAGAGTACGATGACGAAGGAGCCCGGGCAATTCATCGAAAAACTTTCTGATGATCACCGATGGAAACCTAGTTTTTTTCTCTTCTAGTGGGTGAGGCTAAATGTGGTGCATGTATTACGTAGGATTACCTGTGGTTGCAATTGTGCAGCGACGGGGAAGTACATAAAGCAGGAAATAAGAGCAGAATGCTACGTATGCTAGGTAGAAAACGCAGCAGTTCCACAGAAAAGGCGATTGAAAACCAGCAATGCTGTATTTAGCAATTCGAACTTGTTCTTTGCTAAATCGCATTGCTAGTAGAAATAAACATCCTGGCCAAGTTCCGGTGTGTAAGATGTTTGATATCCGGGCGAATTTCAAACAGCAGACAATTGTGCGCTAGTTGGGCAGAGAATTATTTCTGTCAGAAATTTTGTCCATTGACCCAGATCTCTGGAGGGTCGGTGGCTTTTGTCCTGAAAAGGCATGAAAACCAATCCCTTCTCCTTCAATGACCTCTGCCATATCAACATTTTATCTCGTAACTATGGTTACGGTTGGTGAGCGATTGTTTTTGTACTAATGCTGGTATGCACTATCCTCCTATAAGGGCTATTGCAATTTCACATAATGAGTCACATTAGGGACAATTTACCATTTGTTTTGTTGTATTTTTTGTATTTGCAATCTTTAATAGATATTGGATGATCCATTAATCGCAATCCCTTATTACATACTTTAATGATTTGTTAACTCAAAGAGTGGAAGCATCTCAAATTATTTCAAACGATAAAAGTTGCACTTTTCACTCTTAAGTGGATAGATGACCCACCACCTCCAATGAAATGAGAGGGGTACCAGGATCAAAAATGCCCCATGACTTAATGTGGCATATTTTCCACTACTAAATGTTTCGGGTGACCCATTGAAATGGTATATTTGTTCTGATTATACGGACATGTACAGACTTGCAATTATTACTGATATCATGATTACCGATATCTAAACCCGAATGAATGCTACGGTGAGGTCAAAAGTTCAGAGTGAACACTTTCATACAGGGTACAGCCTCTGAAATTCACACTTTGATAGACTAATCCTTTTCTGAGTGTTCCTTGGATTCCATATGTTAGAAGAAGCATTGGGATGATTATCGGTTTTCAATATAGGTATCGGCAAAACTTGTGCCAATAGTCTCCAACCGATATTGAACTTTCCATATGAAAATCAGCCTATACCGATATTAAATGTTTCATCTTAGATTCACCGTTTTAGGGCCTAAGTCAACATTAACACCCTTGCCTTTGTTTTGAGAGTCGAATTGGAATCCTCGATCACATTAACATCGTATTATAAGTAGAAATTATTGCAACTCTGCACGTGCCCAGTTTTTATGGCCTCGTTCATTCAGCCGTACTAGTACGAGCAGGGGAGCTAGCTGTCATATACAATATAAATTCATCAGGACATTGTTGAAAAGAATCAATTAATGCATTCATAACATTTGAAAGTCAATTATGACATTCAAAGACATGACAACCCCTCCCCCAAAATGAAAACAATCTGTATCACCCTGAGCGGACCGGAAATTGGTCGAAGAACGGGATATCGGCCAGAACCGATATTGGCAGTATCTGCCCAACGCTAGTTAGAAGCTGGCATAGTATGCTGTGGTTACTGTAGTGCTTCATGAGGGGGGTGGGGTCAGGGGTTTCATGGTAAACCTGCCCCTTCTATTGCAATGCAGTACCAACTTTTATATGAATTTATTTATTTACTTTTGCAGTTGAAATCAATAGTAAAGTTGTTGTAGATGTGGTGCTGTTGGTATGTGCACAGAATGCCTTCTCCATAATGGTGATCGTTAACAGTTTTGTTTTCTCGCTGGGTACGACGTATCGTCTTTTGGTTCGTCAGCGGTGTATTTCTTCCACGTCATACCATCCTTTATAACTATCACGTGACCAAATCATACAGCAGTTTCAACGTGTTTTTTTATGGTTGGTCATATTTTTGTTATCCTGACTCTGTATCATGCCATCATTTCTTTAAGGAGATGGAAGTCATTTAGTATTTAGAGTTTGGTTAGGAATGAAAACATGATCATGGAGGATTGTTGGTGTTCGTTAGTTTCGGTACTTAATCTCGATGTATTCAGAAACGATGTTGTAAGGCAGGGAGTAGTCATGACAATTCCCCCCCCCCCTCCCAGACCAAAGATGGTGAGGAAATTAATACACAAATAAACACTACACTCAATGTATTACAGTTTCTAAGAGCATTTATAGCTCCCCGACAAGAGGGTAGGTAGAGAAATAAAAGAATCTGCTTTTTAATTGTTTTGAATAAATGCATTATACAGTATAATGCCATAATAGTATAATATTCTGTAACTGAACTGATCTTCAAAGTATAAAGTTCATAAACACTGTTTTGTTTGTAGATAATTGAGGTTGTTATGTTTTTCACATGAACTTGTTAGAGATGTTCAAAGTATGAAGTCTCTTACCATTATTCTCCAAAACGACATTCTGGTTCAAGCCTTGACCTTTTCATGCGAAGCCATAATCTTATGAGCTTCAGTTTTTCCTGGCGGTAGTTGCAACCAGGGATATGTCAGAGATGGCGATCAGACAACCGGAAATTAACGAAATGGAAAATAATTGATCTTTGTCATGGCCCATCTCCTTCCAGTGACCCTTGTTAACTCTTTTCACTTCCAAGCCCCCTCCCATTCTGTGCTTTTCGCACTGGAGTATTTCTCGAACAATAACGCCCTACGTACATGCACGACGCTTTGGAGCGAGGGGTGCGTTGCCAACATGTGCAACTGCCTTCAGTTATCTGAATGAAACGGCTGGTCGATGTCCTTGAAGTTGGTAAAATATCTCGTGGGAAGAAAAAAGAAATGCTTTGAAACGAATAACGACGTTTAAGAAGGCTACTATGGGGATAATTTCCCGCGCAGATAACGGAAGATTGCTAATAAGTAAAACATCGCCCCCTCATAGCGAGAGCGGCCAATTTTCTTATTTTTAATAACCAGAAAACGACTGGCAACATAAGCTGTATTGCCTGAGTGGGGGCACCTTAAAATGTGGGGGAGGGGTTTTGTATATGTGTGAGGAGTGGGTGATATTGTATTTGATTATTTGTAACCTGCTTTTTGAGTCCTGGTGAAATTCTTAGGAGATAAACCGTCAAGATATTGTTGTCGGCAACGGCCGGATTTCAAATAGAGTAGCGTTCGCTGTAACTCCGTCTCTGACTGTACTCTCTGGTTGCACAAGAAATACAGTGAAGCTATGAATGTACTTGAATGGATCCGAGTTATCGGAGTTGTTCATGCTCTTGGAATTAACTAAGCACCGCTCGGAATTTGAAAGTCATCGGCGTTTCTTGCTCAAAAATGAAGGGTCTGCAGTTCTTCCGCATTTTCACGGCAACCTCCTCTGGAATCGATGGGTTATAACTGCTCAGTATGTTATTGTTCCCGAGCCGCTATCGCCCCTATTGATCTGGAGACAGAAATGAAATTGCCTAACTTAAAGGAATTTTACAGATGCATCTGTAGCCGCTTGCTTATTTATGCTACTGCTTTATCTTACTCCGTCAAGTTAGGTGAACGCTTAGCCAACGTCACAGCAATTGATGAGATAATGTATATATGATAATGTAATGTTGTGAATCACGTTGTCTGTGTATCTTCCGGAGTATATACACAAAATGCTCTCAAAACAGCAAACATCTTCATGTTTTTGTTCTTATTTGCTTGACCGATAAACTATGTATTCGATTGTTTTATTTGGATGCACAATGACTCACAATTGATGGCATGTGGGTTGATGTCAAACTTGGTGTATATGTTGGTCATTAGATCCCTGTTATTGGTGGCTTTCATGAGTGGGCAGGACTTAATGTAAAATTCATAGAACGTCAATATCTCCAAGTCTGTTCTCTTTTTATGAGAGTTCCCAAATTACCATCAAAATTTGACCCTATAATTACCAAAGCAATAAATTACTGCTATGCATCATGTTGTAGCACTGCTCTATCTATGATTGGAAAATGGTGTTGCAACACTGCTCTATCTAGGATTGCAAAGTGTCATTGCAACACTGCTCTATAATTGCAAAATTATGTTGCAACACTGCTCTATGATTGTAACATGATGTTGCAACACTGCTCTCTATGATTGCACAATAATGTTGCAACACTGCTCTATCTATGATTGCACAATGGTGTTGCAATGCTGCTCAATCTATGATTGCACAATGATGTTGCAACACTACTCTATCTATGATTGCACAATGTTGCAACACGGCTCTATGATTGCACAATGATGTTGCAACACTGCTCTATCTGTGATTGCAAAATGATGTTGCAACACTGCTCTATCTACGATTGCAAAATGCTCCACATTAAGAGTGGTGCTGGTCTATTGCTTGGGCTAGAGCGACGTTGATTTCATTTTGAATTTAATTTCGTTTTGAACCTTCCGATATTACCGATCATAAGTATAAACATGTAATGGATGATAAAAGGGTGCGAGTAGAAGGGGAGGGGCATCAGGGTGGGGAATCCGGAGGTGGAGTGCTTAGGTAGGACAGAGTTAAAAGCAATACCACATTAGTATTATCAAACTGTAGATTGAAGATGCTTTGTTCAGCCCTAGATATTTGTTCTTGAAAGGAGACTGCATGGTGGCTATGAGAAACCACCATCATAGTCAGGAGTATGTGTTATTAAATAACTTGTAGATACAAGCATCGGTTGGTTTGCGCTGACAGAATTGTAACGCATTTTGTTTCTAAAATATGGCAAGTAACATAGCGTTATCCTTTTCACATTTTCTTAATTGTCATTATAAATGCTGATTTTTTGGGATTTTTTTATAAAATTCCACTTTAAAACTACAAAAGCAGCTGCTCTGCAAAGCTTGGAATGCAACTTTTGACAACTTGAAGGGAGAAAAAAAAGAGACAAAATAATTGTGTATAGCCTGCAACAGAATATATTTTATTTTATATGAAAATTAAGAGGCACTTGGCAAAACAAGCATGACTGTGTCATTGCATGTACATAAATAAGTCAACTGCATTCTGAATGCGAGGTTTAACATTGGAAGAGCATGTACCAATTACATGTATGTACTTCATGTACGACTACCTCAAATTTGACTAGTGCATGTACAGTGTGTATATAGATACTAGCCTACCATCCCCTAGCCTATAACATACATACAAACTAACACTATACCTCAGAAACTAACATTTACATGGCCGTCATGAAAATAACAACATACAACGATGACTGGGATCAAGAGTAATTGATTCTTAGAACATTTATTTACCTGCTTTGCCAAAACTTGAGTTAATGCGGCCAGAATTGTCCTTGATCAAAATCGTATGCTAGGGAATGGCCATTCGACATAGTCAAACATGTTTCTCTTTAAACTAGAGTCCAAAGACTTTAGCTGGTTTAAAAAATGAGGATTTTTAAAGAGAAACATTTTAATACACTATGGGATAGAACTATAGAGCTTATAGATTTACACATAAAAGAAACACAAAACTACTAAGACCTCCACTTTAAAGCCATATAAATTGATTAGACATCGCCCAACTGACTTTATATTGGCTATCAGTTGGCGGTGGGGGGTTACAAATCCACGGCCGCTACGTCCCTCGCTGCTTATATGTACACCCATCACTCGTACTGTTTTGACTATAACGATGCTTACTGAATCTGTCCATGTACAATAATTATTTTCTATTACGAATACAAAATTTTACTCCTCACAAAATCATTAGCACAAACAGATCCTTTGGATTACGCTTCAAACTGCAGCATGATATATATATACGTTTAATTACGACAACTCCTTTTCCTCGTTCTTTCTGATTTAAAACAGCTGAACATTTAATACCTCCCCGAAAGGGATCAACATTGAAGCCTATTGAAGAGAGTACCCTTCAGGTATTACCCCACTTAACCAAATTAAACACCAGTTGATCATTGAAGTAAAACAATTGTAGCCCACTAAAAAATATATTAGCAAAGTCTGAACTCACATCTCAAAGTCACACTGAAGTTCTTGAAATTATGCTTGACCCTAGGGGGGGGGGGGGCAGAACTGTTCTTCTCAAGGAGAACTAGTTTGCTTTGTTTCATTAGATTCTCGTCCATGTTCAGGCAGTGCCAGTGGGCGTTTGGAATATTTTATCCAACCTTTTTAGCGGCGTGCTAAACAGCGGAGTTATAGTAATACTATATTAAAATCAAAAACACCATTAAGGTCACATTATACGGAGGCCCAGAAGTTGGTCACTGGTCGATAAACCTTATTTTATTCTTGTGCGTGTGTGTTTGTTGCGAGACGATAGGAAAACCTTGGGAGGCCCTATCACATTACCTAGGAATTGGGCGAGGTAGCAAAAAATTAAATAAAAATGATCTCCAGAAGAGATATTCGAAAGCCTCAGCAATAGAAAACCAAATAATGACTTAGGCCTGCAGTATTACAGGTTCGTGCAGCTTTAGCCAGTTAAGTAGAGAAGTTAGATAGTGGACCCAGGGGCCCACACCCCTCCCCACTTGGATCCGCTACAGACGTTTACCACAGTGAGGACAACAGACTACAGTCAAGTACTGTAAGATGCTACACTGAATGACAGCTTTACTGACTCAATTCTTGCAGACAACATCATTCTTGCAGACCGATTGCAAAATGTAATGATGTGATGTCTGTCTATTGATATGTAAATTTGCATGAACTTCATTCTACAGTGTAGAAGGAGGGTACTGTATATGCAAACCTTCATTTCTTAGAACATCTACTTCTAGAATCAAGTATGGCTGTTGGCCATTTAATTTTCAATCTTGGGTGGTTCTGTTTGGATACATTATATTGACAAAATGCCTCTCTCCCCATCCGACTACTCTTAAGAAGAGGAAATAGCAATTAAGTCAGCATTAACAGATGTCTTCGAAACAAAAATGAGATGCTTAATGAAAATTACTTAACATTTTGTTTAACTTTGACCTGTGGGAAGATTACCCCTTCTTGGTAAGAGGGTCATTCCAAAAACGAAATATCAACAGAGAAGGAACATCACAACAACAAAAAACTGCCGTTTATAAGTTTGAACCATCTCTGCACGATGAAGCCGAAGTTTGAATTGACGTGACCCACGACTACAGCCGCAAAAGATGGTGATGAGTACAGCCGCAAACGAGGTCAAAGGCAGTGCGGTGTTTATATAGCCACGATGAATAAAGTTAGTTGATGACGACAGTGAAGAAGAAGAATAAAGAACCATACAAATCAAGGAACCACGGAGACTGTCGTGTGAAAGAGAAACAAACCACCCAAACTATATATGAAGACAAACAAAAAAGTCACATTTTTACCACAAATATTGCACCTAAGATATTTTCAAAAGAAAGAAAAAGTCGGGTAAAACGGCAAACGACTTCGGAATAATCCCCGCAAACAGCGGCTTCGTTCTCGCAGAACCAATCGCATCAGGAGTTTTATCAATTGCATCAATGCATGATTACAATTAACGGGTTCCGTAACCCTTCGTTATCTCTTTTTGTTAGACTCGGCAGCCACTGCATGGGATAACTTCAGCAGAAATTGGAAATATTAGGAGATAATTCATCTCAGGAAGATGTACGTACCTTTATGCACCAGGTTCTTAAGGAAACATTCGATAACCCACTGAGTAGGGGATTTGCTATCCTCTCCCCCCCCCTCCGTAGAGAAACCTTGCATAACCTACCTCCATCGGTCGCTAACCCCAGACAAACGTCCATTATTTTCTCTTATTTCCTGTTAACCCTACCCTACTTAGGATACAAGTTGTTTCCCGTCCGGGTTGTGACTATGTATGGTGGGCTGGCCTTCTGCCAAGGTTATCCAACCCTAAACGTGAGACAAATAATCGGGGAGCGAGGGACAAGGAATCAGATGTGGCTGTAATAAAAGTAAACTCCTGACCCTTAAAGGAGCAGTTTGTTCCACATCCTCATATTAAGAATTTATGACAGTCATGACCAACAACCATGGCAGTCATGATAGACAACCATGACAGTCATGATAACCATGACTGACAACCATGACCAACAACCATGACAGACCACCATGACCAACAACCATGAGTCATGAGAGACAACCACGACACAATCATGGCCAACATCCGAGACAGACAACCATGACAGCCAACCATGAGTTATGACTAATAACCATGACCGACAACCATGACAGCCAAGACCGACAACCATGACAGTATTGAATGACAACCATGACATACAACCATGACAGTCATGACCGACAACCATGACCGACAACCATGACCGACAACCACGACTTCTCCTTGCAAAAAACATAATATCTCTAAGTAGTTAGGTGTTTAAAGCAATATGTTAGAGCTAACAGTATTGTTTTTATGTAATGTGAACTGCTGATCAACAAGCTAGCTTTAAGCCATTCAGCTTACTGTATATAGATATTATTTACACGTAAACAGGAACTCAGAATCCCTCCGACATAAGAAGTACTAAAAGCGCAGACCAACCCGAGAATGGATGTGAACCTTGACCTTTGCCATTCTTGTCATTATAATTCTCCCAGAGGTATCCACTTTTGTAATATTGCGTCACCATGTTGTTGATGATGTTCCGACGTAGTTCCGCGTAGAGGTCCCTCGCTGTAGTTCGATGGGGGCCTTCCGCCTGCGAATAGTGGTGCAGGGCCCTCACCGCCAGGTAATTCATGTTTATCCAGATGGCTCCCCTCCAGTACGGCGGGTCGTGTTCCGTGTTATACTTCATGTATATTGGGTCCGACTTTGATAAAGACCTCAGGCCGTAGTTTGTCCACAAGAGTTTAGGATCTCGTATATCTGTTAAAATTTGTCCTAATTTGGGCGAGGAGGGCTTTAATATCTGCAAGAGAAAGGGGAACAGACTGACGTATCCGAAGGCGTCCACGAACCTCATCCTCGGCCCACCTTTGCTCTTCACGACCCGCAGCAGCGGTTGCTGAGGTGGCCGCTGAATTCTCTGACCAGGGCGGGGCTTGGGCGGAGGGGGCGAGGGCGCCCTCTCCAACGCCACCTTTGGGGCGTGGTTTCCAAAGTCACTGTACATGTGACCCTCGGTGGACCAATGATGTCTGTCGAGTAGGTCGTTATCGGCGAGCATTTCGTAGGTGGCCCTGTATTCCGTCGAATCTTTCCCCAGCATGTCAGCGATGTCAGCCACCACCTTTGAGGCTACGGTCATCCAACAGCGAAGGTCGACGTGCCTCTCTTCGATGGACGGGTGAGATGCACGAGGGTAATCGTCCAGACCCGAAGTCAAAGTTTTAGGATTGAGTTCCACGTTAGTATGATCGTTCCTTCCTTTCCACTGGTAGGTTCCGGGTTCGGGTCCCGTCTGGCTGGTGTTAAACCACTGATACCAGGCCTTCAACCTCGGAAAAATAGCTTGCATGTATTTCTGAAAGCGAGGATCCTTTCTGAAATTTTCTTGATCCATGAGGTACTGTAAAGGTAGAAAGAGGGTAGGGGGGTTAGCGTTGGTGTTGAACTGCACCACAAATTCCCAGGGTACCTTCATGAGCGCCTCTGCCCCGAGAATCTGTTCCCGAGGGATCCATCCCTCCACGTTCATCAGGTCCAGCCAGTGGCCAATGATCTCCATGCTCAGTTGCGGATCCCAACGACTGATGAGCAGGTTGTGAAAGCCTTCGTCCCAAAGGAACCCCCTCGGAAAGAATGACCTTGATGGGACAGCCGTCATCAACGCAGCTTCCCAGTAGGGCACGGGTTCCTTGTTGTATTTCGATTGCACCAAAGACTGCCCATGAAAGTATCCCACCCCTCCGAGCATGTTACTCAGCGCTGCTTTAGCGACGGTCGTTTCGTTCGGCCCGAAGCCCTTCTCCTTCAAACCAAACAGGGATTCGAACCTCTCGTTGAAGTCCTTGGCGTATCCCTTGAGCACCCGGTAGAACTCCCTGCCGGCCAGCGGAGGCTCCTGCCTGGAAACGGTCCCCGACTCGAACAGGACCTCCATCTGGAAGGGAAACTTGACGGTGACCTGCTTCACGATGAAGTTTGGTTTCTTCTCGGGGGAGTCGTCGATGGCGGGAGAATCGACGCCGCCGAGGGCGATCAGGTTCGCCGTCTTGTTGACGGCGTAGACCCGCAACTTCTGCAAGACCACGTCTCGGAGCCGGGCGAGGCTGGGCGCATGGGAGACGAGGAAGTGGCTGCTGGTGGCGTTCTTGACCGAGGGGAATTTCAACGTAAAGTGGCCGAGGGCCCTCGTGAAGCCTCTCACGCCGTCCAGAGAGTGCTGCCTCATGACCGGTTCCACTTCCCCGTCGCCGCCGTCCAGTGCGACGTAGAATAACAGGCTGAGGGTGAGGGGTTTGTTTCCCTGCAAAAAAATAAAAAAAATCTATTAAACCAAACTCTCAATACAATGTTATCAGACAATAAAGAAGAAACTTGATGTTTTCCGAATGTTTATGAAACAAGTAAACTACGGGTGTACCAGGACGAGCGGGTGTGAACCTTTGCAAGCCCGTTTTCTCATTTGAGGAGCCAACTCCTTTCAGAGAGCGGATGAGAACAGGAAATGTCAAGCGCCACCGTCATCCCCACTTCCCTTCTGCCTATCAACGGTGACGAGGAGCCGTCATTACCTTCGTCCTGCCGTTTATCCTGGCCGACCAATCGCCGCCGTTCTCCCCGCCTGGCCGCTTGACGAACTGCGTCTTCAGGACGAAATCTCTCTCGACGATCTCTTGGATGCCAAAGTTGACGCCGTCGTGCCTCAGCCACCCGTAGTTCTCCAGCGAGTCGCTCTGTTCGCAGCTGTGCCGGATTGGCAACGGCCTCTGCTTCACGTGCTGCAATATGGTGATGGAAGATGGCGATGGTCAACAACAAAAGCAGGAACTGGACTCACCGATTTACCCAGGCCTTGACATAAATTTTAAAAACCAAGTCGCCACTTGGCGAGCGTGGCTAAAAATCTACTAGCCAAATTGTAAAACTCACTCACCAACTTCTTAAGCCGAGTATATCATTATGCATTGGCAACAACAGACAAGTGCACCTGTACCCTCACAGGCCTAATGTTACTGCTAGCAGTACAGCGTAACGTTAGGCTAGGCTTTAGATAACGTTGCCTAATAATAGTGTTGGGCCGATATTACAAATGGCAGTTCTGACCGAAATCCAATAACGATATTGTAAACCATGTACGTAAACGGTCATAAATTATCGCCTGCGTTTCAGATCATCATTATTCATTGTTACCCTTGACGAAATTTATGAGGAATAATTCGTGGGGGACGTGTTCGTGAACCCCAAACACGGCAGCCGCAGCTTTAACTTTTTACCACATACAGTATAAAATACTAGACCTACTTTATAATTATTTATAGGTAATTCAAACTTACTATTACCAATTGAATAAACTAAACTCTGTGCTAATCTTTACGAAAGATATCAAGCATAATTTGTGTGGCAAGAGTTGCTTCATTATTACATAACAAATCGTTTAAATTATTTAGCTGAATAAAGTTAAAGCCCTGCCTACATGAAATGGAATCTTCGATTTGTACAATGGGGTCTTTTATTTCGGGTTTGTATTTATTCCGTAAATCCTGTATTTACTTTTGGCTGAGTGTGATCGAAGAAGAGTAGGATCAAAGTTGGGTCCAAAAAAATCTTGCAATTAGGAGCGGAAGTTACGGTAAATAAGGACAGTAGCCTACATAACTCGTCTACTTCGTACATTGCAATGTTCTGATAAACAAGCAGCGCATGATCGCTAAGCAAAACCTTGATTGGTTATTGTTATTCTCTATTACGTCCAAAATAATATCACATCGCCACGTGAGACAAAACAGCAATTGCATGTCTGTGTTTTATCCCGCTAGAAATGCCACGTGTTTGCAATACATAGAAGGGGGGATTCAGTCCCGCTAAGCTTGATACAGATCAAATACCATTTATGTACAGGATACAGCCAAAGCTAATAAAATAATTATAAGAAAACAGTACATACAGTATAGCCGACAGTGATATTGCACTGCATGTCTACAGTGTAGAATACAGTAGTGCTACAGTACTATTTGGTCAGCACTTGTGTGTTCAGTTGCATAAGTAGCGATCACTGATTTAATAAAAAAAGGCTAGGCCAAGCATAAATTAATTAAAAATATCGAATATCTGGCGACCTTTATGGTATACGTGAGTGGTATTCCATAGAACTTGGTGGAGATGGTACACAAAGCCAAGGGAAATATCGGCCAATGCTTACTTAGACTGCTTAAGGTGAACAACCTAAAATGCAAGATTTCGTCGCTATAATACAGGTTCTAGTATGATAATAATTCACTTATAACGGTAAAGATTGTATCTTTTTCCATTCTATGAGGTGGTTTGTTATGTCTACGCAGGACAAAGACCCCCGCCCTCTTCCTGATATAATTATATAAGGAGTGAACGAGCGGAGATTAGGGAAAAACGAAACGGGCAGAGAAAATTAGGCTAGCTCTTACAATCGACTATCGAGGAAATAGAGCCTACTGTCAGGGTACGTTATTTATTATGCTCAACTCTTACGACTCTTGAAACCAAAAGCATAAAGAGTATCTCTCTCGAGAATACGAGCCAGGATATTTACTATGGAATCGAATCGGAATCGATTGCCTATCCATCCTCTCTCGAAAGTGTATGAAGAAGTTTTAAGGTTAATGGTTAAAAGGTCATGAGCTACACTACACATGCATGCCGGCACTACACTCGCCTAGTCATCTCCACGTCTTGGACAGTCCGATCGAAATGTAGGATTGGGGAAGGGCTGGGAAGTGAATCGGTTTGGCACTGCGATGTGGCATATGCTGCCGTCGTTTGGCTTTAAGAGCCGGGGCTCTTGCTTGGGCGGGTCTTCCTACGCAGTACCACCATAACATCACATACAAAGATATAGCAATGATGCCACGACGAGCGACAATTAACATACAAATGGAAGACGCAATTCACCAATGAATTCGCCCAGAATGGCACCTTAGAATGTGATGCAATCCATTGCTGGGCAACCGCATATTCAGTTGGGTTGCATACCCAGCGCCAATGAAATTCCATAATGCGGGGATAACATGATTCAAAAGGAGGGTGTTTTCCTGCATAACGCACCTCAATGTGTTAATCACATACCACATTTCCATACCAAATTTCAGTTGATTCAGTTGTCTTTCATACGCAGCGTGATAGGATTCCAAACGAGGTTTAATTTTCCTGCATAACCCATCTCAATGTGTCCAAACGCTACCTCCTTTGCGAACCTGGTTTGATCTACATACAACACTGAATCATGTCCATATGTGTAATTTTATGCACCGCTGTGAAATTACCTGTTGAAACCACATCAGCCCTGTAACCGGCGAATTTGGACGCCTGGTCTTCAATCCGAAGTACACTCCCGACCGGTAGGTGCCCCAGTACCTCGCTGGAGAGACCTGTGGACTGTTGGAGCCTTCGTGAATTATCCTGGGGGCATTCAGAGGGGTATTGACTTGAGACTGCTTGTGGAAAGTGTAGAGCCCATAAAATACGGATAAAGTACCTGGGTGGAAGGGTGAAACAAGTACAAAATGACAGAACAACTGGCTGAAAAACTTGAAATAACATGTTTCGTAGATGACGACGAATGGTCGTACTCCTAAGATGGTATATACTTCCTGTAAGACCACCTCAAATATAGGATACATACATGAGTATGAATAAGTTAGGGATAGACTAGTATCTACATATACATGTACACAATACATGAGGTGGTCTTACATGAAGACCATACCCTACAATGGTCTCTAAGTTTCAATTATTAACCAAGCAGATCCTCCATGACCTTTGACCATCTGCTGGCAAACTTTGACTGACAAGTACTATTGTTTGAAATGATTGCCTATCACATTATCATTGTGGTAAATTATCCAGTTTTATGTTGGGCTCAAAGCAGGGTTGGGATAACCTACAAAGCTTCGAGAATTGGGATTGTGGTTATTTCCCCCAAAAGGTAAAAAAAAAAAATTCTCTTTGGGAACGAGGCTTGGGGCTGTTCGCAACATTTTCCGACCGTAGTGTTCGGGGACAAGTTTGACGGATTTCATTTCATAACCGGGTACATAGAAAGTGTTCGGATGACAGCTAGAATTCAGGCAATCAAGGATACACCGTAAGTGCCCAACGTTCAACCACCACACTAATGTGTGCCAACTAATGTGTGCTGACAGTAACTAAGAAGTCATTATTGTCTACATTATCTACGCAGCAACATCCTATCACATTTTAAGTACTTGGCACCGATGAGAACGATGGGTCCATCTCGTACCCATGTGACCCTTTGGGCGAGGTCGTCCGAGATGAAAGCAGCCCCCCCCCCCGGTGGCGGACCAGCTAGAGACCTCCCCGACTACCTGTATGGGTGGACTTACTGAGAGCTATTGCTACGAGCAGCAATTTAAACGCCAGTTGCATTCTCCTCTGGGGCTTCTTCTTCCCTGGAGGTTTCATTTTGGCACTTCTGTTCGACGAATTTGACGATGATCTGGATTTTCGGCTGGAGGTAGATGAATTCGTCGAGGAACGCGACTTCCTGGATTCGTTACCATTTTCAAGAGGCAACGTATCCGTCGAGTCGCCTTTGGACGTGTTTCGTTGTCGGAGATTATCGTCCATCCTGCGAGAAAAAGACGGGTTAACTTATTACTGGTTAATTTCATATTCTTGTTCAACTTTGGGTATAGCCACTTATAAATATCATTGTTGAAAGCCATTGTTCGTGAAGAGTACGCTCGACGTCGCTGTGCATTGCACCCGAATTGAACAATTGAGCAACGATTCTGCGACATTTGATACCGATCATGTTTATGGTGCATGCATTGAATTTTTTGGAGATATACAATTGAAAGTGACTTCTCAGTGAAACGATGCTACAATCTGGAGGATTTTGGTTCTTTCAGAATAACGGCCATTCGAGGTAGTGACGATGGTACTTGATCAAGAAGAACTTGATTTTCAATTCAGATTCTCAGATTTTCAATTCAGAAAACTAGGGAAGGTTGGGATTTAATGAAATGGTCAAGGCCTAGTCCTTAGGCTAGCTGCAGGGGATATTTGACACTACTGTTAGCCCTGGAACCTACAGTATAGGCTATCGCACGGCCTAGCGGTAGTAGTAGTTGTAGCGGAAGTACGGGTTGGAAACAGGGATACTAGGGGAAAGAAACTCCATTGTATCATGTCAGGAAGACAAAAAAAATTCATGTCGTGCATTCGTCCAAAAAGATTTAACGGGAGTTGTTCTCAACATTAGACGTGGTCCTAGGCTATTGCCTGCACCAATGAAGGTTCCGACACGTGGCTGAACTCCTCGGCCATATTACATTATAATTTACAAATAAATATCTTACTGTCAACGGTATTCAGATTATGTACCATTAGTGCCTTACATTTGTAACGCACGAAGCTGACGAAAGTAAGCAAGCGGCCGACTTGCAGCAGCTAAATGATTAGAACAAAGGGTTTTATAATAATCAACAAATTAGTATACCTTTGCATATTTTAATAGTTGAATATTTAGTTGTCCAAAAAAAATTAATTTGAATAGAGCAGAAAAGTTCTGGTAAGTTTTTTTCAGAAAACAAATTTTATGGCTGTAATTTCACACTTTGGGTTCGACATTTTCCAAAATTAATTCAGCAAAAAGGTTAAACCTCAGGCTGGTTAAGACAGGCCGAAACTGGTGGTTTAAAACCGTGAAAACCGATGTGGCCAAAACTGAATGATTAACCAATGATCTCTGTGGATAAAAACTACAAGTTCACAATAATAGCTAGACCATGGGTCCAGGGCCACGGTTAAGCAAGACCTTGACGGATCGTAAGTAGTAAGTAAGTCATCACGGCTTTGAAAGCGTCACTTGGAACCCAAATCCCTGGAACACATAATATACCCTTGTAGCATAGGACGTTATAAGTAACAGGAGGTATAGAGCTTTGTTAACAGCAAGGAGGCTTCCTATCGTAATGACCCACACGACACCTATAACAATGACCTCTCCCCTACGAGGATCAGTTCCACGCCAACAATTTAGTACCTCGGTACATTAAGGAGGAAAATGAAATCTACCGTATAGCATCCCGGTGAATTTCGCACTCGGCTCCTACGTATACCGTTTTTGAGATACATTGACCGTTGGCGTTGTCACGGTCAATTCTACCAAAAGTAAAATTCAAGCAAACAGACCTGTGTGATGTCATAGCTGCAGGCCGACAAATTAAGTATATATTTAGTTGTATTCTTTTTATTTATTGTTCAATTTATTGTTTTAACCTTGGATTGGTTAGGGATCCAACTTATAGCTTGTGGGGGATATGATGAACTATACAAAATACCAACTAATGCCTGTGTTATATTCACAATATATTAGCATCCATATCCTTATGGCAAAATGGATGTACATTTTATAAAAAAAATAAATAAAAAATAAATAAACCATTATTGGCCAGTGTGCAACTTGTATGACATCACACCTGTTCGCTTCGAACTCACTTTTTGTACAAAATGTGACAGCAAACTGTCAAATATTTTGTAAATGACAAGTAGGAATTGAGCCAAGTTTCACCAGAATGCTTAGGCTTATGTTGCTTGTCAACATGTCAAAAATAAATTCTGACCTGGACAGACTCTCTGGTCAGTACCTGTAATATATTTTCAGTTGTTACATAATGGTGTTTAATTAGTGAATTGGCATCATTGTTAAAGTATGAGCTCCCTGGTATAAACATGTGTAGACTTAGCATAACAATAACTGAATGTTCTAATAGAATCTACTAGATTATTCAATTTGACTATTCTAGTACTAGAATATAATAACATGGAAGCCTGGAAGCAACATGGCCTTTACATTTATAGATGATTGTTCATTGTTTCTTACACTACATATCCGTCTTACAATTTGTGCATTTATTCAACTTGGCTATGATTGTAAACTTTTTAAGTCTATTAATTAGAACAACCGTGCATATATTCATCCACTAAGGGGATTTTCGGACTTTTTAAGCTTTCAAAACTGCCAGGTTTAAACTAGGATTTAAACTGAGCGTCACAGGATCCAACCGGAGTTTTAATAGTCTGACCTTCATTCAACATTGGCCTTATATTGATGTCAGTGCTTTAATGCATAAATTGCAAACCATGGAGGTATCTACCATGATACAACTTTGCCAATGACTGGATAACTGGATGTTAGCAATTATTAGGCACAATTTCAAGTTTCATCATAAGGATATTGTGGTTCAGACAGGTTCCACAAGCAGTGGTTAGGCCTCATTTGGAGTATGCTGTGCAGGCTAGCTACTACTACAGAAAATGTTCAGGGAATAAAGCTACTACTACAGAAAATGTTCAGGGAATAAAGCTACTACTATAGGCTTGTAAGAAGCGAGGTCGTAGAGCTAGCTGCATGGGTATTAGTTACTCTAGACCTAGGGCAGATATGCATAGCTTAGTTAAAGGCAGCAGCCTAACATTTAGATAGACTCAAACATGCTAGGCCTTACACAGTATAGACTTATGCCCATAGTACAACTTGACCAGACCGTAGACGAAACTAAGCCTATTCTTATTGCTATCAAAGTTTGTAACTAAATAACTACTGAAGAACTTTTATTTAAATATGACATAGGTCTTAATATTAAGATGACTAGTAGTAGTATTACCTTCAAACTAGTACTAAGTAGTAGTACTAGTAGTAAGAGCAAGAGACTTGGCTCATTAGCACTTTGTGATACTATTACTAGTTAGTAGTACCGTATTACTACTAGTAGTAGTACTAGTAAGTAGTAGTAGTACTACTACTCAGTACTACTACTACTACTAATAATAATAATAGTACTACTACGGTAGTAGTAGGCTACTACTCACTACTAACTAGTACTACTGAGTATTATTAATCCTTTCCAAATTCAGGTATAATTCCTGGCAAGCTCCGTAATTCAGTATTGTTTTGCTGTTATTCGGGCTAATGATTACAATACAACAGACCGAACTCAAACTAAGCTAGCCCTAGGACATGTCACGTTATTCCGGCGTTTAGGCCTGCCGTTAAAACTTAGGACTGAGGCCTTCGTTAAGCCCGCACTGGTTAATGGTGGGGCATGAAATAGGCCGATTGGGCCGGCTGAGAAGTAAGTTGGTCAGTTGGGCCTTTGAAGCCGCGGCATTATATGCTGCCGTTTGTTTGGTTTAGATGGATCCCAGGTTCTTTCTTGGGAGGGTTTTCTTAAAAAAAAAAACTACAGCAACACGCTACTGTTAATGCTTACACGTGTAAATTGCCCAGGACTTAGCATAAACTTACTCGAGCGTTTACAACGTAATGATAATGATACCGTGTTCTTTATAGGGGTTAGTTAGACTTAGTGTGCCTGTGGAAATCACGGTGACGAACACGGAGTAAGTTGCATTGCAACATTAACAATAAATTTTAGCCTAAGCTGGCAATTTACTTACCGGATTAATGGTGAACATGAATCTTTTTCTTTCTCACAGAATGAACTAAAGGAAATCTGTTGGGACAAATTTTACGCCGCCGGGGTTACGGGTTCGGCCATTAATATTAACTAAAACCAGTACACGACTTCAGTGAGGCTGCAGTGAGAGAGGAGCAGGGAGTTGTTATTTAGAAGGAGGATACAACAGTTATAATGACCGGCTATAACTTCCCGTCGATAGTCTCTATAATTAACATCTTTTGTTGATTGGATTCCAAGTTGATTGACTGTTCCGTTGATGTTCCAGTTCACTTCCTCGTCTTTTGTTTCTTTTCACATAAACCGTAACGGACTGAACAATAACTTCCACTTAACCGATGGCTACTTCGATGTCTGACTGTTGCACCGACAGATGTTACGACCACATTCGACATTTAATAAAAACGACTGGTCTAACATTCTTTAATGTTATTATACGACCCATGCAAGCATAACTTTGAAATGAACGGTAACATTTTAAGACTAAACTGGCATTATTTCCACGCAAATTACGAAAGATTCCGAAGTTTTCCTACGATTGTTGTAGCAATATTGATGAGCAGAAATAGGAAAACTACCGCCTCATTATGGTGACGAATCGCGTCATTCAAAAGTGGCAGTGACACTGGCAGTAAAAAATTACAAATCATGTCAAAGACTTGTCAAACATTTTACCCTCCCCACCACAATCAATTGCTCTGTTGACTTAATTATACACACGGCTAATTTTATTACTTCATATATGTGACCGCCACAGACATTTAGAAAGAGATGATCAACAGACACATGGCGCCAAGTTATGAAAGCTGACATCTTGAACAGTCATCATGGAACTTAATTTACAGACGAGGACTGTTTAGATTTTGAGCTAGCCCAGTTTTAAGTTAGGAAAACCCTCCCAAGAAAGAACCTGGGATCCATCTAAACCAAATAAACGGCAGCATATATGCCACGGCTTCAAAAGCCAACTGACCAACTTCTCAGCCCCCAGTCCTATTTCGATTGGACTGCTAAGGCGGCTAAAGATCATTGGGCGGGTGTAGTGCCACATTAGTGTTGGACAGACATGCCCCACCAATTAACCCCGTCCTAAACACAACAGATACTTCACATGAAATCAAAATATATGATGATCTCTGCTAACATTCAACATAATATTCACCTCAATAAATGTTTTTTACAGCAAGTTTCCGACAATGGTGAACTTTTGAGGCGGAGGCACATTAATCTAATAGTGGTGTATACCCTTAACAACACTATGAGCAAATCGGTGCAGCTGTGACATGATCGCATCCTGTTTTTCTTTTCAATTTTAAATCACTAGTTTTATCATATTTTCATATTACTTTTGTGGCTGGCGGAGCCAGTAGACCGTCCTGAAGAAGCGAGAGAAGTTCTCAAAATACGAAAATTGTCAGTCTGAAAATTGTTGACTGAGGGAGCTTGAAGAAAATAGTTTTCCCTTATTTACAATAGCGCCTTCGATCCGAGTCGTGTGAAATCGTTCTCGCGGAGAGAGGCTTGTTACAAACCTCTTTGCTTTCCTATGATATGTTACAGTAAACACCCATAATCTCATATTTCTTAAAAGTAACACTTTCAAAATGCTTCCACAGAAACATAATTATATTGAGTAGTAACTCATGACCTTCGGGTCAGGAAAGACAGGAAAGAACATGCCATCAATCACGTTTACCGTAGACATGGCGAGCCTTACGATGCAAATTTAACGAGTAGACGATACAAATTGACGACTAGAATTTTAGGCATTCTTGTCCATTGGCAAGTAGGCTAGGCTATAAAGATTTCAATTATTGTTTTGGTAGAAGCCCGAAGGTGACTTTGTATCGTTTCATCCTACTAATTGCTATGGTGTTAATTAGCGTTTGATACATTAATAAGCCGCACAACATTTTTGAGTTTAATTTTAACAGTTTATACCAACTTAATAGGAGACCCCAAACTGGGATAAATCGCGGTATGTTCAACAAATACCAGTCTAATCTCGAGAAGCCGCTTTAATTTAACCATTAAAAGACGACCGGCGTTCCCAAGTTCTCCAAAGTTCATGCAAGTACCCGGATCCGGGGCTGTCATTTCCACATCCGACATTCGGGGGCCGGTGCCTTCCGTCAATTTTGTCCATGACGTCATCCCAGCCATGGCAAATTTTTGTCTCATCGGAGAGCCAAACATTTTGGGAATAACGGCCGAGGATCAGTGTGGGGGATTCAATTCGAAGTTTTTGTTGTTGTTGTTGTTGTTGTTATCCTGCTCTATAGCCAGACAGCTCAGAATAAATCCGGTGCACGTAGTAAACGGGTAACCTACCAGTTATTCCCCAAGTAGTAGGCCCTACCTCCAAAAATATATATATATTTTGAAAAAGTAGTTTTCTGCAAAAGCCTCCGTCAGCGGATGCAATAATTTTAATAATAATCGGCAGTATTAGATAAAAAAAAAATTAAATACCTAAATATCGGCAGACAGATAAATCAGTCAACAATTGAAAACATTAAAACAACCTCTGGCCTGCGGCGAATAATGTTGCGAGACATCAACAATTGTTGGGGGCGAACTGGTAATTTGGGGGTGAACTGTATACTTGATGGGGGGGGGGGAGAACTGGCAATAGGGTCTCGAAACGACCGGTGACCGTAAAACGTACCACTTTAACTGGAGCATATGTGATAAGTTGGTCGTTAAGCCGATAAGCATCCAACGTAAGTAAAGCTTTTAGGCCTATATCCTGTAATCATTGCCTCATACTCTTCTTCACTTGATGATGGAGCGCTTACAGCAGACATTTTGATACATTGATAATATTCCTGTATTTTAACAACCAAAAAAATACCTTTATCATAATTTGTTTTTCATTTTAGGCCTATATCAATATATGAATCGTATAAGTTGCGTAACAAAAATGTTTGTTTTTTATTCCTAAAAGTACCGTATAAGGGGAAGAGAAAAGTTTAGGGAAAACTGGTCAATCATGATAGGCAGTAGACCGGTCTTCATATCTATTGGTGTAAAGATGAAAATAGGAATGAAAGATTGTACAAATATTGTGAACAAAATATACTTTTGATTAGATAATTATAAAATTATAGTTGAGATGACGTAAGACTTTTTTCCTCTGGACCCCTTTTTATGCAAACTATCAGCTTTTGATTTCGTTTGCTGTTTCAGTCGAGGATATGTACAAGTGACGTTTCCTTCTTTCCGTTTTTCTTTTAATATCATTATTTTAGTATTTCTTAAATATTAAACTCCCTAAATTATCATCCTTGAAATCGGAATATCGAAGTTAACATTCTCCAAATGGTTTCCTTTCGATTTTACCCTCCCAATCATGAATTATTCATTATTCTGAATTATTCAATTTCTCCCGACCGTCATATTACTGTATTACGATACGTTAAGAGGAAAGAGGATGGTCGACCCCGGTTTGTTTTGAAATTTATGGAACGCCAAAGGTGAAAAGGCATACGATGTAAAAAAAACTCACGATACGATTTATTAACCTTTACGTTCCTTTTTTTTAGTAACATTTTACGTTCCAATTCCATGCGTTTAGTGAAATTACACGATGCAAAACAACCTACGTTACTCTTTTCATTCGTATGAATAATCAACAACATGATATGCATAATTATGTAGAAGTGGGTGTGGCTCTAGCCAATTTCAAACTATCGAAAACGGCGTAGCTATTGTATCATAAGTGATATCAAATATTTTACATTGTGGGCTAGCTGCTCCAATTTTTTTGTGTTGAGTGGGATTATTGTGCTGTTTATTTTATTTTCTATGATTGCCTTCGATCGCCAGGATTTATAAGGAATG
>JAODAG010000005.1:217431-240522 GCA_027574785.1 Orphnurgus asper | reverse complement strand
GCGTGTAAGTTCTATATAGGTCAGTGGCCAAAGTAAATTATCATCTCTTCTCGACCGTCTAATACCATCATATGTGGTATCTGTCTCGGTCTCGGTTTGGATAATGACATGTGTAATCGTCATCTGTGGTCTTAAATTCGGCCCGCACTGGTCAGTCGGTGAGCTATCCTGCAGCAGAGCCGCCAGCTACACATTACTCGTGGCACCTCATGATATGAGGGCCACTCTCCCAATGATCTCTAGGTCTTAACACAGTAGTCCGATCGAAAATGATTATCCGAGGATGGGAAGCTAGCTGGCTAGTTTGGCGGGATCATTGCCGTGGCATATGCTGCAGTTGTTTGCGGGTTTAGAGCCCATGGCAGGTTCTTTCATGGTTTGGGGTTTCCATTAAACACCCAACATCTGTTCGTGTTTGGGACGGCATGCCGCACTGGACAACCCCCTCCCCTCCCCCCTCGTGACAGTTATGGAGGCACACAGTCCAGGGCGTAGCCAGCTTTATATGTTTACGGCCATGTCATTGGGGACTGGAGGGGGGAGCTCTATGGACTCAATTTCTGCTACCCCCACCCTGGATGTTGCTGATAAACCAACTAACTAATCCTCATTAATGGCACTATGGCACACCCTTTCTTCTGGTTCTAAGTTGTGTGGCTTTCCTTAGAAAAGCAGTTGTCGCTTTTTAGAGGACACCATCATTTTCACGTAAGCGTACAACTTAAAAACACTGGTGTATTAAGCTCAGTAAAGATACTTGGTGGAGGGGGGAATTTCATTTAATATACAGACTTGAATTAACGGCGGTTGGACCCGTGGTTAAGCCCTGGGACACTGGTAATCTCCCACCTTTCCGTTTGGTTTACTTCACTGGCAAGATAAATTCCTAAATTTCACACTGATAGTGACAACACCAAGTCAATGACACGAAAACTGCAAGTAGGAATTTAAATTTACTAGGATGCTCGTAGACTATAATGACTTGTTCCTCTTTTAAATGTCAACAAATTATTATATATGACCTGTGCAATAATTCTTGTTTAATTAAGTCAGACGTCAGTAAAATACCTCACAAGTAGTATTTAGTCATATTCGATTTGGTCATTACGGTATTAGAAACTTAATCCATTTTCCAAGTTGGCGTTAATATATCAAAGGCCGCAGCAGTCAGTCAGTTTAAACGACAATTGATTCCCTCAAGTTATAATTTCCTTTTCTGCTATAACTTTCCAATACGGGGGAAAAAAACCCACATAATCGGAGATACGTGTGAGGAGTTTTATTCGCGACTAGCGTGCCCCTAATTGAATATATTCCAGTTGCTATATATTAATATTTTGTCTGCTATACTGACGAATGCACTCTTGATACTTACGACCAAACATCGCTCTCTGCCTGTGTAATGGACTTGGTAGAATTTAAGGTTTCGTACATCTGTGAATACTGTTTGGAGAGAGACTGGAGAGAGAGAGAGAGACTGGGAGAGAGAGAGACTGGGAGAGAGGTGGAGCCGGGAAGCGTTGGAGAGGGTGCTAGCCTGACGGTGGGTGGGGTTAAATAATAAAGTGAAATAAAAAACATAACGCGTCGGCAAGACTTGCAAAAAATGTGTAACTAGACTAGTCGTTTCCGCTGTCCAGCCTGTAGCTTAGCCTACTATACTTCGATGGGGAAAACCCGGCCAAAGGAAAACAAAAATACTTCATAAGTCGACCACTGCTGCAGGCACGCACGACCTGGGGAGGGGGGGGGGGGGAATCATGATCCCATCATAATATTGTCCTCAAATTTAAAGTTAGTGGTAGCACTCAGATCTGAGTCTGGGGTCAGTGAATTTATGTGGCAATATATGTGGCCTATATATATATTTTTATTGTGGTTGTAAATCAATTCTCCCTTACGGTGAGTTCGCGAAAACGATCAACCATACCTATGGGATGAACCTCTATTTCACAATGCGTCAAGTCAACCCTACGTGATTCAGAGGAATCAACCACTGAGAAATGTATGGTTTTGACCTACAAATGTGTTACATTCATCCGGAAAGTAACGACTGCGGGGCGGCGATATATTGGGGTACCAGTGTGTGGTCCCCTACTCTATACTCTATACTCTATACTCTTCGAGGGTTCGTCAAAGATGAAACGTCTGATGGCAATACAACTCCTCCGTACAGTGAGCGTCGAGCCGCTCTGACGTCAGGCCACGACGCGCTATTATACAATGTTCCCTTTTTATTTGAACTACTCTTCAAAATGAAAACAACATTCGTGGTAACATTAACAGCAGCCTATAACCTGGGTGAGGTAGCGGGGAGGGTATAGGATATCTACCATACATAACATAAATTAGAAGGTATAACCTGACTCTGTGACGCGAGTGGGAAGAGGGAGATATACATACAAAATCCGCATATCTCTGTTTAATTAAGGGACTTCTCGGCTTTTTTGGTTACTATCAGTCGGTCACGCGTAGTATCTGTTCGTATTATGGATCGGCGTCATAGAAATACTTACCAACAGCTGTTTGGTAACCATGGAATAAGTCAGAAAGTCACAAATTCCTGCAAACTTTGCGGCAGACTTAACTTGGTGGCCCTATCCGTGTCATTGTCGTAAAAGAGGGCGCTCTATCAAAACACTAACGCCGTAACATAACCTGCCCCAAATGAATTAACCCCAGGTATTCATTTCACTATCAAAACTATGCGGCGTGTAATACTCCTTTAACTACACCGAAGGATTGCATTATTAAACCTTTGTCAATAAATTGTTTGCATTGAGCAATCATGTAAATCATACTTCCCCATCCCACATTCATTATGTGAACATAACTATTAAGATTTACTATTTCTATGATCGGCGTACACTACATATCACGTGACACTACATCGCCCAATGAGAGTCCGCGTCTACAATCTGAACGGAGAACTATAGGCTGGAAGAAGTGGACCCGCTTTGGCTTGATACCAAGTTTTCCATAAAAACTCTCGGATTGTTTACTAATCTGCGGTATAGTTTCCCTTTGGAACGCGGTCTTGTTTTGTTTATGATCGTTTGAATATTGTCTCTTTGGTGTTCAACCGTAGGCTGGTGTTGGTGCCATTTTGAAAGTGTGTAGGTCGATTTTGACCAAAACGATATCGCTGGATAAGAGAAGTTATTTTCTCTACTTCCTCTCCCTCTGGTAGCTTGTACTTCCGGCGTTAATCCACCCCCCCCCCCACCTCGTAGTAGGGATGGAAGGCCTTTTGATGACTCCCTGCGGCGTCACCACCGTCGATCTCAATGACTCCCTTCAACACTCCCTGCCTGCCTCTCGTGACTACATCCCGGCAAAGTCCAATGCGGGAGTAGGCTGCAGTTTTAGTATTCAGTAGTTTAGCATTTCTTTTTGTCGCTGTTGACGAGGGTGATATTAACGTTTGAAAATAGAAAAGAAGACTATAGAATAATTTGACAGGATCGTTACTGCCCCGTTGGCCTTTTATTAATTCAGATCAATTGAGAAGCAATTTAACTTTAGTTCTACGGAACCCAACAAAAACCTCAGAATACTATCTCTGCATCATTCTGTTAATTTGTTTTGCTTTTCGGGGTGCAATAATATACTCATTGCAAACGCAGTTTTTAAAAGGAAGGGTTCATTCTTATATGTATGATTACTTCATGATGATATTCTGGGGGGGGGGGGAGAATAGTAACAAGGGAACATCTTCTCATTATGGAAAACCCATATCCCACTAGTGTAGAGTCCATCTGAATTAGTGCCTTTGTTGAGATAATTAGTCAAATTAAATACATGTATGGTATGCCTATCGATACCTTCGTAACCAGTTTGGTAGGACCCACAGTTGTCGAGACAATTTAAGCTCGCCCACTCATTAATCGGCACGCTAACCCCAAACACAATATGGATAACATATATAACTCTGACCTCGGTCCAACATGCCAGACAGTGAGTTATCATGTTTACAAACCCAAGCATCACACACGAGCATGTTTGTTTTACTGTCAGTCCGAGGACTCCATTGTAAAATCAAAACTCCTTAACCACAACAATAGAATGAACAATAGAGAAACTATTTCGTGGAACAGGTCTCTATTCTTAAAGGCTTCGGTACATTGAACCCACGATCCCGCAAACAACTTGAAGTCCATGATCACGCATAGCCTACAGTAAAATGGCAAATAATCTACTTGTCAAATATAAACAAATACTCATTGATATGGGAAGTCAAATTAAATGATGGCAAATATATACTAAGTTGATATTGCAAACCCTACTTAGCCTGCGGAACACGGTTTTCGGAAAATTTGGCTTTAATCAGCAGGACTTATTTATACTTATATGCCTCTGTACTGCAGGGCAAGTGGCGGTTCGGCGAGGTACTGAATGCTGGGATAGCATTCAGTTTACACTGAAGCAGTTTTATTACACCTGTTACCATGTTGTAACATAGAATAGTATTCCTATTGATGTTTTGAGGAAAATGACAATAATAGTACCAGTGCTTCCACAAAAAGTAATCACAAAATCACAAAAATTGACAAATCACTCATAAACATGTATTGTTATTTTGCCGCGTTGGTGCATCTCGTCAAAAAAGTAAAAAATTGTTGTTATCCTGTCGACGAGCCGTGAAACCCGTAACTTTCCCCCCCCCCCCAAAAAAAATGATGAATTGACAGGTCTCACCATCTCTTCAAACGTAAAAATGCTCATCAATTTAACTCAGAAATTGGGTCGTACGTTTTGGTCGAGTCCCCGTAACTCAATCGATGCAAATGTCCATTCTGTGCGTTTCCGTACTTTTTTTTTTTACAACGGATCGAACCAGTCAGTACCCCTCTTAATCTGCGTTTTTTGTATCATGTTCGACTTACTTTAAGTTTAGGGTCGAACTTGACAACAAACAGTTATGGCTCGTTGAGTCATCCATACATAAGTTACCTCGTCGTCAGCTGTTCGCAGAATATCTAGTACTACTACCACCACTACTACTACTACCGTATTACTACTAGTACTAGTACTACTACAGTACTAGTAGTATATAGTAGTAACAACAAAGTCCATTTACTATTATATATATATTCCTGTGCCTGTAAACTAGTACTGTAACTTAGTCTAAACTAGCTCTTTTTGTTATCTGCCGCGGTAGAGCTAGAAAGACGTGGAAGATACACGGCTTTTTTTTCTTCCGGAAACGATTTGACTTGTAGGCCTAACGTTTAGTATTAGTACTACTACTACTACTAGTAGTAGTACTAACTTACTCTTCCGAACGAGGGACGGGCTCGTGGAACAAAAGTTACTTCTATTCGTCAGAAACTCGGGCAGACCAGACGCAGAAGTAACTCCTTGTCTAAGGCGGCAGGCCTAATTTTAGTCTGTCCTGTTCCTTTTTGTGTAACTTTTGCATCGCAGGAGACGTCCAAACGTAAGCCTACACATTTACACCTGTTCGAGAGGTAAGTTCAAACTGGTAGTAGTAGTAGTAGTAGACTTTAGCTAGCTAGTTTAATGGCTCTAGGCTTAACTTTAGCTCCGAATCCGATAAAAAAAAAAACGTACCCAGTCCCATTGCTCCGTGCAGTAACTTGCCTAAGTCATTGGTGTATGCTAGTACTAGTACTACTAGTAGTGTCTATGCCTTCAATAATGGTATTGATGCCTATTTTTCTGATATTGGTAGAATTTAGGGTTTTTGTTGTTCAGGATCCTTTATGAGGACATTGTCCTTTCTGATCCTTATTATCTATACTATACTGTACTATACTTTATTGTAATGATGTATGGGACTATGGTAAGTCTTACTGTTACTATAAATTATTACTATACTACAGACTGGTAGTAGTAGTACTAGTACAGTACTACTTTATACTAGTAGTAGTACTTACTAGTATTTATTAACAAATTATTTATTACGATAAAGTCAATGAGCAATGAGACTACGCTTGTCAGAAGGCTTGGATTTTGTTTACAACAGGCTGAGATCCACCTCTGGCCATTTCACTTCGGTTTATTCGGTACATCGATTTAACAAAAGGACAGCAGGATCCGTGACGTAGGCTCTGGCTAGAAAAAAAAGAGAGTAAAACTCGCAAACATATGTTAGGCTAATATATCTAATATATTATTCTTAAAACTAAAAAGTTACAAGCTTATTGAACTAAATTAATTTAATTAGTATTTAATAATAGTAACTAAGTTTCAAGGAAGGAATAGAAGACTTCAGGTAGTTTGTGCATCACGTTGGAAGTAGCTCATCAAGGCTGTTCGAGGACTAATAGTAGGCTGTGTTGTTCCAATGAGTCCGAACTTGTGCGTATTTGTTCGTGCACGTCATCACGCACTGTTTGAACCATTTGCTCCATTTTAAGGGGGAATAGAGTACCGGACCATGAACGTAATCAGGTACACTAATTATTAGTCATATCATTAGAATTGCGTTAATGTTAAAATTTTGGCCTACACAGACTATGTTATCGAAAAGAAAATCAGCTATGTTTTATCTTCATCAAGTTGGTCAAATTAAAATATACTGTGATAGGCCAGCAACAGAAGACTTGTCCATGCAGCAAATTTCCCGCAGACTCGATTATGTTAATTCTCTTCTTTGTGGTGTGATTTCGACTCTAAGTTTGCAGACTACAGCAAAAGATCCTCCAGCCATAAGTTTTGCAGATTACAAAAGATCCAGAGTATGGCTGCGTAAACTGTCACCAGATCGAGCATTACGCATATACACAACCATTACCCCGATAGTTAAGGAGTTACACTTGCTTCCAGTCAAATTGCGTGTAATTGCGTGCAAGATTCTCTTACCGAGGCATAAAACATTAAGAATACCCTAAAGTACTTATAAATGCAATGTCCTCCAACATCGAGTGACTAACAGACCTCTATGATAACCTTACCTCTTCCAACTTCATATCCCAATGTCTCACACGAAAACAGTTGGTGGCTGCAGTTAATTCCAACATAACTGCTCCTTGCTCGTGGAATTTTTTTATTATTTTTTATTTTGCAATCATCCGACCACATCAGAATCCTAAGAGACACAAAATCATTTAATGAAGACAAGCTGACTCTCCTACTGAAGTATATTCTACCAAGTACAAGACACATCCAGGCCTCTCTTCACAACATCATATGACACAATCAAGTGGTAATTACAATATTATTTACTATACCAACATAGCAAGACTTGACATCACTGTCACTTAGTATGATCTACCAAATCAATAGGCTTACAAGTTACTACTGTATCGCTTAAGCACCTATTTACTTAGGCCTAGCTTATAATGCTAACAATAGCGTTACTTGGTCATGGAATACACAGCCGTACAGTTTATGCTATATCTGTCAATGGCTTTGAGAAACTCCTTGGTTGGATCCTGCGATATTTATTACCGGAATATTATACAGTACTGTGTACCACGGCCCAGCACATACTCGCCAATCATCTGTTGGCCTTCAAAAAAAGGACTGGGGCTGGGGAGTGGCTCAGTCGGCTCCTGAAGCTGTGGCGTATGCTGCCGTTGTTTGGATTAGATTCCAAGTTAATTCTTTCTTGGGAGTCCCGTTTTCTTAAAAACCAGTACACTTATTTTTTGGATTGACTATATAGTATAGGGTTAGATTCATGAAAGCTACGTACCTGAGACTACCAGGCATGTAATATTTGCTGTACGGTATCATGATTGCAGTGTAACCCGACACGATTGCTGTTCAGTAGGACGTATAGTTCCAATATTACTTAGTGAACCATGAATGTGGAACGCTCTTATTACCATGGTAGGAATGAAGTATGTCGGGTGAATCCTTATTTTGTTGATGGCCGTCTGAAGAGATGGATGGTACTTTTTTCAATACTGTAAGCAGCTTATTGAAATAATCCCTGTTGTGTAATTAACAAGTTTTCAAAATGTTATGACGATATTGTGGGGAGGGTTTCAGATTTAACATTTGACATTAATTTCTGTCCATGTTTCACATCGATGTATCGTTTGCGGTTATCGTAATGAACCAAATGCAAATTAAGCAAGTTACTTCATTTTGAACCGCTCTTGGATCCTGGTCAACCCTCCCCCCCCAATTATTCAATCATTATTCATCTTGTTTGTGATTGAAAGCCAGTCGTTAAGGTCTGCAGCTGTTCATTCATGTGTTGAACTACATGACAATGGGGGTTGAAGTCTTTGTTAAACAAACCTTTGATTTTGGTATGAGAGTTTGATTTCTGCTTGTATTTTTGTTAATAATACATACAGTAGCCTACATATACAGATATATACAATAGATCATTCCTACAACTTCTTTTAAGAGTACATTCCACAAATGGGGTTCCATCTGGCATGGGTGGTTTTGGTATGGCCTTAGGACCTTCGTGGGATTTGCTGTGCATGTAGCACACAGTACCGTTCCTGCTGATCCTGCCACAAGGAACTACCAAATACTTCGTTCAGATTTGTTATGCTCAGTAAAAAAGGTAAACAATCTCTGTATCAATCAATGTAGAGGAGTGACAGCTAGGGCTCAACTTTAACTTTTTCTTGGGGTAACAAGTAAACAATATCAATCACCGATATGACTGATCTAAAACATTTGTGATATTTTCAGTCAGCATGGCTCCGTGGATGCATGACAATCGAGTCTCAAATCTCAGATATAGTTATATATTAATGCTTAACTATAATGTTAAGCCACCCTAGCCATGGTAAAGCTTTAGTAACAAACTGGGTGCCGTTAAAGTCGGTTAGGAAGTCTAAAACATAGTTTCAGCGAAAGAAAAAGAGTTTTTGCAGCATACAAAACTGCCACAGAGCTGGACACATGAATTTTAACTACCGTATCGATAAGGAGTCAATGTTTACTATTGGTATTAAAATGTAGGCTATATACTTCATTGTAAGTTGATGTTGAACATTGAATTAACTCAAATTAGAGTCAGTCCTAGGAAAGGAGGTCTGTCTGTGTCAGGCTGTAGGGCTGTTAGAACTTCCATCCTTTGGCTTATTTTAATTCCGTAGTTAATATATATTTATCTGCGAAGTTAAGACAAAAATAGCTCGTCATGTTATGGTTGATTGGACATCACGAATGGCCGCAGATCCAGGGGGAGGTTCAGAGGGGGAAACATTACCCCATTTATTGGCTGATTACAGAATTGTTTACTGAATTGATACGACTTTCATACTTGAAATACTTGTGTGTGCCCCCCCCTCAATTATATTCTTGATTGGCTTCCAATTTTTGGCCATTATGAAAGATAGAAAAACAAAAATTTCAAAGGCATGCCTACCTACATTGCATTATCTTCCGCTTGGACAAATGCCAATTATATATATTGCTGTAAATTCATGTCGATTCTAAAATTGTAAATGACTACGATTTGGTTCTCAGGAAGCTGAGTTATATTGTATATAGTGTTTATTATATACTGTAATGGTTGCAAAATAGTGAGCTACTGTTCCCCGCTGCCTAGTAAGTGTCCAGTAGTAAGTTTAGTACTACAGTATGTAATCATCTATGATTGCAAATTTGGGCTAAAAGTTTGTAGATTGTTGTAGATGTTGTTGTGTATAATTGTATATGCTTCAAATTAAAACTCATGGGCAAAGCAAAGGTAACCAAACCTTGTTAAAGCCAGAGAAGGGGATTGAAGTAAGATTTGGAATCTTGCAAGGTTTCTTGGAACCCTAGCCGATGAATAACATTGAACAACATGATCGCTTGATGGTCTGAGCTATAGTGCAACAAGTTATGGAACTATCATTGCTGTAGGTAAAGGATCGTAATACACACCCTACTTAATGGCAATGTATAGGACTGTAACATGATAATAGCTCTGTGCAATATGTAGTATGTATAATACCAACTGCTTTTTGCTTCCTCATTATCTCGTCAGTTAAGTGAATACAGTACTTTATTTGTGTTCTACTGTTTAAATCACGCAATCAATTTGGCAGGTTGACGAGTTCCCACCAGTTATGTGAATGCACTACTGTGATTGTTTTCGTACTGTATAAATCACACAATCAACTTGGCAGGCATAGATAATTTCTCACCAGGTACCGGTATGTAAAAACATTATGGTACTGTGGTAGTATTCTACTGTGTAAATCACACCTTTAAGCCTACAGTCTATACTGCTGATTCTAAACCTATAACTTTAGACATAATAATCTTGCTCAGTAGAGGGAAGAGTAAATAAACTAAAATGTATTGTAATATCTCTTGGCACGTTCAGGATAGGAAATCGGATGCAGCATGCATATCTGTATGTGGTAACTAACATTTGTGACCAGCTATAGGTTACCACGGATACGGAATTTGGTAGGCCTATTATAATACTACACACAAGCATCATGGCTCCGAATGCATACAAGTTGGTGCGAATTCGTCTACCTGCCAAGTTGATTGTGTGATTTATACAGTATAATACGTTATGTATTCAATTAACTGGTGAGAAATCATCAAGTTTAAACTGTAAGACAGCTCTTCGTGTCTAATCTAGACATTAATTCTTGCTGTTCTAGCAACTGGGACATGACCATAATACCGAGTCTGGTTGTTCTAATGTCTGCACATGAGGTTACAGTAATACTTTTTGTCAGCTAAGAACTTCTTGAAACTACAGCATGTAACTGTAGCATAGGCTATAGAGATACATGTATGTCTATTATGTATTGCACACTGTGTAAGGGCTGGCCTAGCTATTAAACCTACATCCAGCTATAGCGTAGGCTATATGTATATTATATGCAGCCTGCAATTAAAACGTTAACTGCATATTCAAAGGCCCATGTATGTAAATCAGTTATCAATGAATATCATGTATGTATGAATACGTTTAAATTGGCCTAGATGTCATTTACACATTACATATAAGGGTACATAATCTCAAGCTTTTCTGTGTCGATCAGTATGTCGCTACTGTAGTTAACAGCATACAGGTAAGGGAACTAGAATGTAAAAGTGCTGTAGGTTCCCTGCATAACAGCATAAATGAACTAGAATGTAAAAGTTCTATAGGTTCCCTGCAAGAGTACACCCTCAAGACTGGCAGATGTTCAGTACATATAAGCTGTGCTGGGAGCACTTTTCTTCTGTGAGGGTGTAGGCTAATGAAGCAATTAGAAGTGCAAAGATGGATGTTTGAGGGGACGGACTAAAGTATATATAGTCTGCTAAGTGAATACCATCCTGAACCAGTAAGTTTTGGGGAATCCGTAGGTTCACTGCTAATGTTGTTGATTTTATAAAGTAGAAGGCACCCTTTAACGGCATTATAGTCCACTACTGTGTTGTAATTAACTTTGTATTTAAGGAACAAAACATTTTGAGGGATCAATGTTGGTTTTTGTTAAGGGTGGTTTAGAAATGGCATTGTGTTCCCCATAAGGATGAACTACTCGGAACTTAAAGAGGCCCATGGTCTACAAGTACAATGCAATGTAACTTGCATTGTTATTTTTGATGTTTAAAATTCACCTACTGTACCCTCCTGAGGGACGGGGCAGTCTTTGTCATTAGCTACTCGAGTGGAACTTTTTTTTTATTTGGCAGAAGTGACTATAGGTCTGCCCAAAACAATATCTAAGGAAATCACACAAGGCTATTTTTGTATAATGGAGCCTACATAGCTAAGTATACATCAGATCTGACATTGCTCATGTGGTTTAATGGTTATAAGTTGGGGACGACCGTATATTTGAAGTCTTATTTGATTGCATAATTTGCTATTGTTTGCCTTACAGGTTGAATTTACACCTCGATATTATCCAGTTCTGATGTAATGTCAGGTTGTGACCCCCACACCCGTCCCTCCCACAATAAATCAAGGGGAAACAATAAAATGATGGGGGTTTGCTACTTTGTCCAAACTGCAAGTAACCCGTTCACTTTGTATTGCTTACAAGATGCTCTATTCAGCGTGGAGGTTTAAACTGTCTTAGATCTTGCAACATTGAGTGTTCAACCTCTCAGAGCCACTGGGAGTGGGAGATGAGTATCTCTCTTAACCATTGAACTCAATTACAAGAAAATGGTTAATTGATAAATATCGTACTACGCACTGCAAGCACCCTTTGAGGATGACCCAAATTGAGCTCTGTTTATTGCTTGTGCGTGCGTGATTGCTTGCGCATGTTATTATAGTAGTAGGCATGTCTTTCAGAATGGGTATTATATATATCCAGTGATGCGTTACAAATATCCATATTGTTTCTGGATCAAGATTTGATTTAGCTCCATAATTTATCAGCAAGGCTTTGTGTTTCTTAGTGTTCTTTGCATTGTGTATGTAGTTGTAGTTATAGTTCCGTCCATAAACTTCACCCGATGTTCATGTTCAGTTGTGTTCGGTAGTGTGGCTATAGTACCGTACTTATTAAGATCGTCATTCCTTTTAATTATTGTGTCCATACAAGTTGCTCTATTCAGCGTGGAGGTTTAAACTGTCTTAGATCTTGTGGACTACTGACACGTTTCTCCAGCAACCAAGTTAGTTAAAATCTCACTCGAATGCCTCCATTAACTGATAAAGCAAACAAAGCCACAACCTGCCAGCATCTGTGGCCTGGTGAACAGTACCAAGACAGTATAGATGTGTTGAAGATGCACCTGTGCATGGGCTTTTTAATGGCAGGCTAGATGGTTTTACTTTTTTTTTCTTTTCTTAGTTTTATGGATTAGTTCAGCAGAGATTGAAAGAAATGAAAAGTATCCTCTTTCAAAGGAAGAGTTCATGAAATGATAGTCCTTCCTGGTATATACATTTTTAACGTTGTTGGAAAAAATGGGTGTTCTGCTTAACCATCTCTAACAATCTGCCTACAACTACCAAGTATATCCCCCTACTCAGAAGATTTCACCCTCTGACCTCACTGACCTCCTCAAGTGCTGGCACGGTAGTCCACTAAAGATTACCCGTTTACTACTGAGCTAGCGGATACTTGGGTAGATGTTTCCCGCGTAACTCTTCCCAAGATTCTTGATGGGTTATTAAGATAAGGCACTCGCAAGCCATTATTATTATTATTATCATTATTATTCTTTGAGCTCTTCTGATTATGACGTCGCTAGAGTACTATTTCTAAGAACTTGAGATATTGAACGTCAGTGAAAATCGTTAACATTTCTCTGCAGAAGTAACGATTTTGAAGATTAAATTGATATACACGCAATTCATCGAGGCAATTCGGAAATGAACAAATCTGAAGAAAAATACTTACAATTAAAGACTAGTCTAGACTAGACTACAGTAGAACTTTTTCATCTGAAAGATTTCACAATGGTTCCTGGAAGGTAAGTTTTATGAATGTGTACATACAGTACATTGACACCGACGATCCATGTTTTTGTGGAACGTTTGTATAACTTATATGTATCCGTATTGAACTTTGAGAAGTGGTCGTTGTAATTCAATTGTACCGCACTCTCTAACACATCTCTTGCTAAAATCCTTACTTAATGTAGCCTCCCATACTTGGAAGTATCTACCACATGGCCTCTGTCTTACCTCCATAGTGCAGAGACGTCCTATTCTGGTGATGCCATGCTTGTAGCATGTACTGAGCCCAAAGCGATGGGTTGTGTAGTGACTATATATGTCTTCCTGAAATTTCCCTCTTGTTTAGATTTTTGCATTCATACTTTTTTGGAAAGAGTTTTTTTTACCCTGGCCAAGATAATCATACAGCACTCTACACTTTCTCCCCCCCCCCCCCCTACACCAAATATTTGTGCAGAGACAGGTAATAATATTCGCTCGTAACTATCCCAAGCAGGTAAGTTTTGGATTTTTCGGTCATGTCGGAAAAATGGTCGCTGATGCAAAAGATGAAGTATAAATTATGCATGATAATTCCGTCGTAGTAGAGATCGTGATTATTTGCACTACTTCGGTGGTAGATTGAATTTCACACACTGTTTAGATTTCTCGTCTGGTGAGACCCAAAGAGGGCAATGTTGAAACTTACAGCTGGGATGTTTATGCGAGTCTATATCGCGAATTCAGCCTTTGTTAATCAGGCTTTAATTGTTTCACCTGGGGGAGAATTTCGCTTTCGGAGACCGCTGTATATACAAGCGTTGTGAGGTACGATGTCTTTGAAGTGAGTACGTTATCTGGTGACATAAATTCAATCTCGATTTATTTACATGGCTTCGAGAATTTTTCTCCTTTGCTCATTTTTACGAGATGGACTCGCTTTGAAAGGTATTGTAACATTTACATCGCTCCCCGGTTACCCATCTCCGCTAACTCGCTAATGCACTCTTAAAGTTGAGCACTATTAAAATGCAACGAAGTCTAAAAACTGAGTGGCCCGCCCCTTTGTACTGTCAACATGAATTTGTTTTGCTTTGCTTTGAATTTATGGGTGTTTGCAAGAGGTTACGGTCGTCCCCCCCTTTTTTTTCACTGGACTTTACTGTTTGGTTTTCAAGACGGCTCATTATAGCCTCATCAGTAAAACTATAAGTATATTCGACACATTTATTATTCCCCGCCTTCTCCCCGCCTGTTCCTCAGTGTGGAATCTGCAGGAAGACAACTTAGGTTCTAAAAGCATAGTGGAACATAACCAACTTGTTTCCAGTCGTTCACATGGAAACCTTAGCTACTGCTAATTGTTTTGCTTCAAAATCCGTTCAAAAATGTGTATTTTCCACACCAAACTTGTAGTAACTTTTGTTGTTTTTATCCCACAAAATCCCTTCATGTCATTGAAAGAGTAATTATTATTTACTTGAAAATGTTAAAATATGGTTAATTTACACGAAACGCAACCAAAATTCATGGATGGGCAATCTTTCAGAAGCCATCAGACTTTGCAACATGACGTCATCAAATTCCTTCGCGTGGCGTTCGAAAGATTGTGAAATGGTCTTTCACCTCATGTAAGCTTCATGGTGATTGGATGTCATCTTCCATCGTCACTTTGCCCATCCAATCAGCAATCTCGTTCTAAATCACCATATGATTCTTTGACGAACTCGACAGCTAACTATCTCATTGACATAACGTAGGTAAATCAGTCACTAAATCGAACTAAAGCTTAAATTATGCTGCTGTTTGTTGAACTATAAAATTTCACGTTTCTACTCCATATTATCATATATTAAAAGGATTGTTTGAATCCTCGAAGTGTTTTATATAATCTGATGAAGTCTTTTGGTTCAATTATCTGCAGCTTTAGAGAAAATGTAAGTAATAAATGATGAAAATCGATCATTGAATGACAAATTCCTACGGATTAGTCCATCGTGGAAATGGGGAGGCCAGCATGAATCAGTGAATTTAGTGTATGACTCTGAGCGTGTATTGTAGTGTAAAAAGTATGCCAGGCTAGCTGCAGTACATATATATTGTTGACTTTATTGCGATATCAAAACAGCTGAAAATAAAAAACCCTCAAATTACTGAAAGAGTATAGACGTGAAGAAATTGATATTATTGTTCACAAGATAATGGACTAGCCCAAATATCAATTCTGTTGTGGTGCACAGACTTCACGGATAACTAAAACCGCAAGTATTGGAAACTCACAATGCCATTTATTCAGTTCCGAAATTGCCCGGTTTAATGGGAAAAGGAATCCATATGAAAGTTTTCCCCCCTTTTGAAATATCGGAGGCTTCCTCCTATAACATTTCCATGTATGCAAATATCATTCTGCAGCATTCTAGCCATGGTATATAATTATATAAAAACCCAAGACACGCAGCCAGGTGCTCTCTTTCCACATGGGCTGTATGTATACATATACATCGCATGTAATATCCTAAGGCAAGCAATGTTAGCTTAATGTGAGTTGTACTATGTGTCGTAGGACTACCACTGTATCGTTGTACTTTTGCTACTGTCTGCCTGTAGTTAGTGTACTACACATCGTGAGTGTACTACATATCATAAGCCTATACCATTCTATCGTTGTACTTTTACTACTGTCAGCATGTAGTGAGTATACTACACGGCGTGAGTATATGTCATATAAGCATTTCCCACTCTATCGTTTACTATTACTATCGTTTACTAATGTCAACCTACTGTGAGTGTATTTTGTTATAATTACTATCCTACCATTCGTTTGCTGTTGACTATTGATCCCGCCTTAAAAGTTGAGCCTTTTCAAACGTTGCATGTGGCATAGGGCATATTGGTGCATGCTACTAATAATTGTGCTGATTGGTAACACTTTGTGAACTGTCGGCCTATTCAGGACTCTTATCCAATCAGGAATTGCAAAGATCAGTGTAAACTGTACCTACAATACAGGAAGAGAAATGACTATTACAATACTGACAATGATAGCATTGACTTTTGCTTTCTATACGGCCACAATCAATAGATCATTATTAACATCCCAAACTAAAAATGGATATGTTCAAATTTGGAAGTTATCTGGATGAATATAGCATTCCATTTTACACCGGTGGCTAATCTATGGCAATAATGGTTGCAGCTCGCATTTGTGGAGCAGTTTCAGGACTTAAGTCGCTGCCAAGCCATGGCGTGATCGCGCTCCCTCGGATGACGTGACCGGCAAGTGCTGCACGCGAAGAACCAGGCAGCCTGTAAAAGCCGACTGTTCGATGCAATAAAATACATGGCTGGCTGTCCCGAGTCCTCGTTGTCCGATCCTTCTCGATCAAAGATTCCAGCGAATGCGGCGAGGTTTTCCATGTTTGTCACCACTGGCGGTTCGTGGTGAAGACATAAAATTTGGTACTTCTGGCCGGACTGCAATTATGGCAGTCTTTCTTTTAATTGTGGATCTTCATTGTGTGATATAGATCCTTTGTAACCACTGTAGAGCATGCTCCTGTACTGTCTACTGAAGTAATTCACGTAACATTCGAGCATTATGCAGACACAAGCATTGGCAGTAAAACTGCCGGGTGGGGGGGGGGGGTCTAACTTTTTAAATGTGATGACTCCTATGGCCATTCTGAAACATTTCCAGAGCAAACTTTTCTGCTTTGTATAAACTATTTTGATTTTCCATGAGGAAGTTCCCCTCTTTCCATCTCGCACCCCCCCCCCCTCTCCTTCCTATGGATGGCCATGTATTTCCCTTCCAAGGTCAATGAGTAGTAAAGCTCAACCACCCTAAATTATCAAATACAGTACATTACACACTTCTCCTTAAGTGTATAAGTTATAAGGTACTTCTAATAATTTGCACCTCACAGCCTGAGCAATATATGATAGCGATAAATTGCTCCCTGCCGTTGAGATGCTGAGATGGAATTCCACCCATGTGTCACCCCGAAAACACAGACATTTTAAGACATGCAAGTTTTATTCGCTATTCAAGTACAGAAGTTTTGAAATGATTAGTCCAGCCTATCATAGATTAACTGACTTCGTAATATTAATTTGTCCAGCCTAATGCAGGCCTGTGTACTGTAGGAGGGAGCACATAGCATATGGACATCTTATAATGATGAACCCGCATGGACTTACTTACAAATACACTTGGCTTTAGTCTATGGCATATATATAATTATTACAAAATCTAGGTCAATGATTAGTTATGATCATGATGATAGAAACTGACCTACAATTTGATCAGATATCACCAGTAAATGCTTATAAATATTGATTTTTAAATTTATTAAATAATTCCAAAGATTTTTCTTTTGGTTTTATTATCTCTTTAGGGTACTTGGTAGGATGTATCTCATATATTGGTTGCATCTTACAGCTGGAGGGCCATTATTATTAATCTGTTGCCCATCTCCTTGGAATGCACTCCTGAGATAGAACAGCATGCATGCATGCAGGCTGCTTGGAGGATTCCAGCTACAAAACTGGAACAAGATCCAAGCAAGGTTGGGTTCTGGCTGGATTGAATTCTCTATTCCATGACCTGATTGTACTGATACCCATCAAGCATGATGATAAAGGCATTCACATGTCAGATACTAAAGCCCCCCCCCCATGCTTAGACAGGTATTAAATATCTCTACCAGGAATTTTCAACAGAGTCAAGCTACCATGTTAGTAGCATCGATTTACAGTTGAAATGATGGGGTACGCATTGGCTGATATAATATATCAGATCTGCTGAGGATATGTTCTTGCTTTGAATGACATGTTAGTTAGAGGTTTTTTTTATGTAAAATGTTAAATTAACCTTGAAAAGCTTGTCCACTAATCTTTCCTGGTATATGGGCTTCATATCTATTACTGTTTTCCACGGCCCCCTCCCTAAGGCAGTTCGGTAAACATCTTTCCTCTCGTAAATGGTCACATTGTTACAGACTGATTCGGTCTCACTCTCTCTCTGAATATTGCATTATCACTTGATGAATGTGGTCAACCCTTCACTGTGCCTGTACATTGTTCCGCAGAGTGTATCCTAGACACGTTCGTGTATGTAGGTAGCCTCTGTTGCTTCGTACAGTGGGCCAAATCCAGTGGCCAGCAACCTGATGACATCATGATGATATCATGACAGCCGCTGCCTGCTCATTCGTCAGAGAGTACTAAGAATTGGGGCGAGGGCTGCATCCAGCTCCATGTGAACCAGTTAAGACGTGCTTGTTACCGTTCTAAAAATGCCCAAGAAGCCAGCAAAGGTGAATGGGTCTGTTTATTAGCTGGGTTGCCAAACAGTGGACCCTCGAAACTAACGTTTCCCTAAATTATAGCTGTGAACTAAACCATGACAGCATTAAATAAAAATTGTTTCCTAATATATATATACTGCACAGCACGTACTCCCTTACCTCATATACAAATGCAACACCCTTTATATTATGATCTAATGTGATCTAGCATCTGGCATAATCTAATAACGCCATAGCAGTCTCCTCGCCCTTCCTTATTTTGCCATCCTCAAGGACGTAACATGAATTTAGTCTCTGCATGGTCTTTAATAACGACTCTTTATCAGATTTATTTTTTTTCACTTCAATAATCTACAATAAAGAAAAAAAAAAGGAACATCTACAGCAACATTCACCACCAAACCACATCGCTGAGTTTTTTGAACGACAGGATGAGTATCCTTTATGTTTTTTTTATTCACATGAAATTGCTTGTTTGAGCCACTTCTTATTACCGCCTACCACACTATCCTATAGTGCCCGGGATGCCTAAGCTCCCCTCGAGCGTAGTAGACTCGTTAACGGAAAAGTTCATTTCATTCTCTCGCTGTTAAGTTCGCCTTATCATCCCGTTTATTTTTATTTATTTGAAATGCAACATGTGGTACTTCTAGAGATTTTATAGGAAACCCAACTCTTTTTTTTTGGTACTCAAGCTGGAAGAATAGTTTTAGTATCCCTATTCCGTTCAATTTTCTTTGGGAATAAAATTATTAGTCTGATTCGAGGTCAAGTGTACACCACTCGAGCTGCCTGTATACGAATCAATTAACCAACTCGATGCACACGCGCTGAAGTAATCTTCGTACACAATAATTATTCTGTTGACTAGCGGGCAAGTTCCATTCTGCTTTATGAACTGACACGTAATGAGTTGGCAATGTCGAGAGAGCGAAGATCCCTTTTGCCATGCGATGTAAAATACGGAGTAATGTAGGCTTCTTCGTATGACCCGCGCTTTTTGCTATTCTAAAGATTGTCAGTATGTTCTCTATGTTCCCGGAATGCTTTGCATGTTTTAGCTGTTTAGTGTGCCACTGACGTTACAAATATTCGAATGAAGCTATAAACCAAAGGTCATTAACATTTTTGTTCCTATGATATATGTATATAGAAAGCATCATGAACCTATGCATTACGAGTGTGTTAGTGTGCACTGCATATTAGTGCAGAGGACTTGGCTCAGGACAGGTGCGGTGGTGATGAACAGGTTGCTCTCACTAACCCCCCAGTCTTTGATGGAGATGCTCAACGGTGGTCCCGGGCACAGGGTGGGATGGATGGTTATGTACCTGCCTCGTTATCTTCTGGACATCAAAACAAGAAGGCTTGTTAAAGCCGGCGTTCCTACACGATCACAGCACGGACAGGGTTTCTTTATGAGCCTTCCTAATCCTTACTAAATTATACTAAGCATCCATTTCAATAAAAACTGTATACGTACAGAATTAATACATATGCAATGGATATTGTTTCTGCTGTTTATCCTCTCTTTGAATGGCACTTATACACTCACTTTTAATTGTTAGGCTGCATGGATTGAGAAAGATGAAAACTGCCATAAAAGTCCTTTTGTGATTTACGTCGCAGTCATGGTTTGGAGTGTGACATTTGTAGCAAGCTTCGTTGCACGATATGAACAGAATAAGCCAGAGCTTCGAGGGGTAACATTTACTTACGGTATAGTGCACGCACAATTTTCTCCAGCCAACCAGCCGGCTAGGTTATTCGTGATAAAGAAAGTCTGTTGAGTGATCTCCAATAAAAGTACACGTACATTACCGAGATTTGGCTGAAATTGGTTCCTAAACACAGATTCTAAAAACCCGAAAGTCAGTTTGAGTTCGTATTTGGTGCAATGATACCCCATGATCCGGAGGACGGTGTGATATAATGACATCATGACCTTGTAGTGGAAGGTATATACTGTATGTTCATAGACCGTTGCAACATATTCTATGCCAGTTTTGATTTTGTTCATTAACCCTTCATGAAGGGTCAATATGTGCCAAATGATCACGAAAATGTTGGTTTGATTTGACACATTGTCCAGCGGCTGTGACCGTTGGTGTGAGTGTGGTGCATATCAATGAGTGGGCGGGGCTTGACGTATAAAACTTTAAAAATGCAACCTACCAACATTCCGAATGTGCACTGACATGATATGGATGTACTGGTAGACCATTTTTACCTTGCTGAGTCTACATTCACCAGTGGGTGGGGCTATATTATAATTTTGCTGTCATTGAATGTTGTAAGCACAGAAACTCAACTATGGTCCCCTGACTGCGAGCATAGTTGAAACAACTTTGCTGAGCCTAACCTTGCTGAGCCTATCTGTAAAAGTATCATTTACTACTGGACTGTTAGAACTTCCCCCCCAAAAAAAATGGACCATCAACATCTCTGAAATCAAAAGGTCTTCTAAAATCAGCACTGGCACAAATTCCAAGTTATAATCTAGTCGATTTGGAATTGCCTTTCTGCATTTCTACAGAAGATTGTCCGTTTGTTGGAAACAGACGGTGGGATCTTTGATTATTAAAGCTGAATATTAACTGAGTTTGTAATAGAAGCACAAAGAATTAAGGAGCCACTGCTTTATAGTACTTAAATCTGCCATGCTCTGCTTGGGGTTGAAATCACTCATGGGCACTGAAGAGGATGAGGAAAAGGATGAGTAGTGGACTGAATCGATGTAGATGATTAGCGTGGAGGATGAAATTATGAAGAAAATGGGGATGAAATGATGTCCTGAATGTGTGTGTGTGTGTGTGTGTGTGTGTGGATGAAATGATGAAGAGGATTAGTGTAGAGGATGAACTGATGAAGAGGATTAGTGTGGAGGATGAAATGATGAAGAGGATTAGTGTTAAAGATGAAGAGAATAAGTGTGGAAGATGAAAAGATGAGAGAATTAGTGTAGGGGGACAAAATGAGTAGTGTGGAGGATGAAAAGGAGAAGATACTGCAGAGATGAAATGATGCCAAGTCATATGTGAGTAGTGAAATGATGAAGAGAGTGAGTGTAGAGGATGAAAAGATGAGAGAATGAGTGTAGAGGATGAAAAGGTGAAGAGAATGAGTGTAGAGGATGAAAAGATAAAGAGAATGAGTGTAGAGGATGAATGATGAAGAGAATGAGTGTAGAGGAATGAAAAGATGAGAGAATGAGTGTAGAGGGATGAAAAGATGAGAGAATGAGTATCGAGGATGTAAAGATGAAGAGAATGAGTGTAGAGGAATGAAAAGATGAGAGAATGAGTATGCATGATGAATTTTTTTCTATATTTATTATACTTCTTGGGTTGTATGGTCAAAGATCAAATGCTGTTTGGCTTTCCAAAGCAAATCACTGAGGAAATGTTGCTGCTCCATAGTTCTAATCGAAGAAATTAATTTTAAGGCCGGTATAGAGATTTATAAATTTCGCAGTGGATACTGTAGCTTCTAATTACAGTCTTTCCAAGGCAAAGAAGAGTGCTGACCTCTCCCATAAATTAATTGAATTTTGTATAAATTGTTGTCACGCCACTGGATCACATTATTTATGAGGAGATACCATTTTAAGTTACTGACATAATTAATGGCCAACTAGAGACAAGAGACAAGTTAATAAAGTAAATGTTTAGCTTGAACTTGTGTTGGTCTGCTATCACTAATTGAGTCAAGGTGCAGTGGCAGAGTTTAGGAGTAAACAATTCAATTACTCGAAATGTAAATATTTACACAGTTGTTGCTGTTAAAATTGATTAATTTAAACAGGATTCCATTCCAGATCAACTTGTCAGTTTTACCTCAATTGCAATAGCTGGTATGCTGTAGTAGTGCCCATGGAACATAATATGCCATGGCAACGTGTCTATACCTCTGCCTGTAAAACCCTCAAAAGGGCTGCTGCCATAGTGGTGGTTCCGATGTTGATGACACTAGTCATCTCATGAGTGTCATGAATGTGGAGTGGACGGGATTTTATGAAATCGTTAAAGAAAATATGCCGACGGTCACTCGTGATCGAGCAGAGGCGAACACAATTTTCTTCCCCGAGACGTTACTCGAGTTCCGACCGTGCAATGTTTGGAGGACGCCGTTGGTTGGCGGTGGGTGGATAGGAGAGGGATGTTTATTAATTACGAAGTCAGTGGTCATATGGACCTCGACCGCCCACGAAGCATGAGCCGGTATCCTAGACCCGTTTAACCTCCGTTGCACCATTTACCCTGCCCTAGTTTGTAGCCTCCGTCACTTAATATATACTGTAGCAGGGGGCCACCGGAGCACGTCTGGTTTGTGAGTCTCAATTCCCGATGGCCACACACGTCTATCGTAGGTTTTTGATGATCTCATGTCTTAAAGTTTGTTGCCCAGCGTCACCTCCGGGTTCATCACGGCCCTCGCCAGGTCGGTTTGCAAGAAATTGTTTGCTGCGCAAACGCCTCGGAAGATGGAAAGAGTGTTAAGTAA
>JAODAG010000005.1:121222-155914 GCA_027574785.1 Orphnurgus asper | reverse complement strand
ATATATATATATGCATGCATATCTGAGAAGAAACTGGGTCACAGTAGTTGGCACATTGGACAGCATGCATGTTAAAAGTTTACAATTTAACTAACAGAGTGGCACACTTCTTAGAATTGACTTGTAATTAATACCAGCAGGTCACAGTCCTATTAGCTAGGAAGTTTGCAACATACCAAGTTGCTATATTCACCCTTTTGTGCCCTCCTGCCTTCAATGGTAAAGACTATGTCCACTAAAGGTGAGGAGCCATCCCCTCTGGGGCTTTGGCTTGCTTGAACTTGTCACCAGGTATTGGAGGCCCCCACTGTGCCTGACAATCCATCTGCTACATCAAGCACAAATGGCTAATAGAAATTTACCCCAGGAGATTTTTTTCTTCCAGGGCTCATAAAAACCATGACCAATAATGTCACAACTTTTTCTCTTTCAACTTATTAGATGGAGATTTCCCTGTTTCCACTGTAAACTACCGAGAAGGCTAACCAGGCAAATAGCACCCTTATGTGGCTTTTTGTTTTTGGTTGATTAGGTTCCTACCAAAAAATTCGTTATTGCTAAAACTAAAATTAGAACTGATATATCGCTCACCTCACTCTTTTACATTTGCAAAGTTTTACAAGGCTAACCAGGCAAATAGCTCCCTTTAGATGTAAATTTAAAGGAGCATAAACAAATTCACATGCACGTGTGCTTCATATTTCAACTTAACCAATTGGACATCCAAAATGGGTTCATTACCTCAAACTTGGAGATAAACCATTGGGTGAACAAAGAGATTTCTAACTGTTGTTGTTTATGCTGTTACCAGCAGCTATACCATTGTAATTTGATACTACATGGAATCTATAATCTTTTCCAGTGTTTACAGATAAATTCCACAATCTTTCTTTATCTTTCGGATTTTATTCCTTATACAGCAGCAGCGTTAACACGCATCCAAGTCTTGTAACACCTCAGTGATTTTGCATTTAAACATTCCAGCCTTTCCTAAAATTTCCAACAAGACGATACTTGTACTTGTGGTCTTATCATGCAAGTAACAGCCTACAATGGTTGGGAAAGTTAACTCGGGCGTAATTTACCATACACTCCTCCAGAAGAAGAAGCATCATCTCGAGGACAGTTGCTCTGTGTGTATAATTTTGCATGAATCGACGCGAAGGTGGATTTCTTTCTTCTTGTGATAATTTTGCAGAGCTCTGATTTCTAACTGCAGACAAGGGCAGCAATGATGCAGTAGCTCAAATGGATTTTAATGGCCCTAGAATGAAGCCAAATCCACATGTGTACATTGTAAAAACAACGACCTAATGTGCAAGAGATCCAAATCATAAGAACAAAAATGTCAAGATATGCTACCCACTACTTTGAAAACGGATTAACATTTGTTTGTCATACATCCAGTTTGACCACTTGTGAAAATAAGTTTGTTTTTGCTGTGGTAATTTAACCTGTACACTTCAAATTTACCTTTTTGACCTTTTTCTTGGCACTGTTAATAGAAATACAGTCAATCTGAGTCGATGAGTGTTAACTATCAAGTTAATTCATCAAGCAGTCTTTACAGATTACTGAATTAAAGGGTCCAACCCATCTACATTACCAGGTAAACATTTGGCACAACATTTTAACAAACTTAAAAAAAAAACAGAATGAAGAACTGCATTGTACTTCCATGCAATGCCTTATGTACAAGGTATTTCATACATACATAGCCATGACAGAGCTTCTTCACCAAACTCCCCAACAATCCTCTTTCAATAATATATCTGTGATAAAGGCTTTCTGAACAAAGACTCTTCAAAGTAGAGTTCATTGAAATAATCAACTTGACATATTAAGTCTCTGTATGCTATCCTGTCCATCTAATATTCCACTATTGGTCACGATACTGGATCACCCCAAACCCTCCCCCCCCCAACCCACAATTAATGTTACAAATTGATTTTCCTCTCAAATATCTTTGGCTCCATATAAATTACACAACACAGCAGCCTCATGCAAAATAACTATGGCAAGGATAATTCAGGAATGTTGTAAATTTTGGAGTCGAAATTAAAATGATGAAAGTAAACTAACTCTCTGGTGTATACCAGTTCAATTTATCCACTAATTGAATAAATTATTCAAAACTTTGGAATTTTGATTTCTTCCATGAATTGGAAATATACATACACAACAATTAAACCTAAATATAAACCAGATACCAACTTTTTAACACTATTGTAAATTTGAATAATGGTATTACTCTGTATCGCTATCGCAACTTCTTTGACAGCCAGCTGACAGTTGGGATGGAATACTGGTTATATATGAATTTGTGGAGTTTAAGTACACTATACCACTGGCCAGAAATTGTGGAGTTAAATTGCTATATAGTTGCTGTTCAATAGTTTAACATGTACCCCTTAATTAATATAAGTCAAAGTTTGCAACAAAATACAACAAAGGGATTTGAAAGCCGGATGACACCAAAATCAATAGTGAGCATATTCTCATTATGGAGGATTCATGTCCCAAGTATATAGTCCAGACAAAGTGCCCTTCTTGAGATATTTGCATGTTAATTCTGGGTTATTCTTGGCTTACTCTCCGATTGCTGAAAATTTTTAATTACTTGCACTGCCTAGGTATACATATGTTAGGCCTATCGACACCATACCCAAGTATTAAAAAATCGGACCTATAATTGTTGAGATATAGGCAATCTTTTAGGTTTTACCCCTTAAGCCCTGGCTCACTCATTAATTTGCATGACAGCTTACACCAAATAAAAATGGAGATCTCCTACAGACGATAAAGACCAATGAATTTACAAAGTTGCAATCTAACATGCTATAGCTGTGTTTATAAGTGTCAGACCAGGGAGTTGTTATTCAGAAGGAGATCCGATGGACACTAGTACTCTCTTTGAACTAACTAACTTGGTACAGGACAGTAATCCCCTTATTGTTCCTCTACCAGGAATGCAATTGTGCTGAAAGTGTATTACAATCACGTACAATGCCTCCCGTGGTCTGCTACAGTTTGAGGCGGTCCAAAGACCAGTTTCTATAATAAAACTTTTATTGCAAGTTGCTATCTGCTCATTCAAAATTTAATATTTTTTTTAGGAGATTCGACACCCTCGCTCTTGCTAAAAGGACGTGATAGTTTTTGTTTTACATCTATCTATTCATCAAAATTTCCTACAACAATCATAGGAAAAAGGTGGGAATCTTACATAATCTCCATGGAAATCATCTCAGTTTAAGTCTTATTACGTTACCATTCCATTCAAAGTTTATCCTTGCAAGAGGTATTATAATTAAATTAAAAGAACATTGGTCAGTCCTTTGTCCTTAAATGTAGAATGTGGTCATAACATACCTTGGTGCACAGCTGGGCATCGAACCATAGTTAAATTGAAGTTATTGTTCAGTTGTCACTTGAGAAAGAAGAGGGTGTAAACTAGACCAACAATAGAACTGTCAATCAAGCAATCAAAGCAACCAAAGGGGTTAAGGGGATATTGATGAGATCAAAAGCTGGTCAATACTTGTTGTTTCTCCTTCTAAGTAACAACTAAAAAAATTAAGCACATGATTGCTGTTAAATTAATTTAATTAAAAGTAATATTTTCATGCATATTAAGTTACTTTACTCTTAAGTCGATTGCAGGTGGACACTGAAAAGGATATCACACCCCAAAAAATACTATATCAAAGTTGATGCAAAATGGTGGCAGCCTGCACAAAACTACAGCACATTACTATTAACTTTGAACAGCCAATAGGACAAAATCAGGTAATTACTAAATTTACACAATAATAAAAATGTTTAGAAGTATCCTGTTTGCAACTTCTTTAATTAATGTATCTTTAGTTAAAAAGAAAACAGCTGCCAATCCAAGATGTTTTCCTTGCTGAAAGCAAGCACAATTAACATGCACATTAATGTCAAATACTCCCACGAGACATTAGCTGCAACAGGGGAACGCTACCAAACAAGTCCCTGCCTGGCTCTACAACCCAGCACAGATCACAACCCCATTTTTGGGGTCAATAACCCCTCACAGCACCCAGGAAACCTTGTTTATGCCTCAGTCAAAACTCCTACTGTCTCAATAAATCACATGTACAGGTTTCAGTTCTATAAATGCCCCCCTCTATAACCTGTCAAAAACAATCAAAGCTTAGAGGTTGCAAACACAAAAGTATAAAAATCTTTGGGATAGGCCCAGATAGGTTCAATTTTTTTGTCTGCATCCATGCCTACTCCCAAGGTTGGAGATCAAGAGTGCCAGGGCTGATAGTAGTCAAAAGTAGTTAATCCAGTGGGAAGATTATCCACCAGGACAACCAAATCACCAAAATCAAGCAATGAATCCTCTCAAGAATATTTCATGCAATTATTTTCGCACATGGTAAGGTGCTGTATATTTCTTCTTTATTGTTTATATTCATAAACCCCCACCCCCTCTCCTCCCACTTAACGATACGATACACATACATAGATGTACGAAACGTTAATTCCTGTCAAAACATCTGCGAGCAAAAGTTTGGTTGGTAAAAAAAAAAAGTACAGGTGTATTTTCCTTAAAACCATAGTTTTGATTGTTAAAATAATACCAGTCACAGGACGAGTTCTGTTCAATGTTTCTATTGAAACAATATAGCAATGAAAGTAATAGAAGGGAACACATAAACATAAACTGAGGCATACGTTTAATTAAATTAAGGGGTAGAGAGGCTGTGCCCTGCCCTTTTGTTGAAGGTACAATTATATACTACTAACGTGGTATATAAGCCTATACCAACCAAGCTGACTCCAAAAATTCCTGATAGTTTCGAATACACACTTTGGTTCATAAATGTTGGAAAAGTCACACATTTTTGCATGTTTAATGAACGATTGTGTAAAGCACATACATACACAATGCATGCTAGGAAAGTATGCAAATTTTTGTTTTGCCACAACTGGTCGAGCATTTTGCCCCAATTTCGAGGCATCTTTTCGACTTGGGCGCATGTGCCCTCCCCCCTTCCCTAAATCTATCAAACTACCCCTTCAATATCCCCCCACCAGGGATGTTAGAACTTATTTTCCCCTTTCTCTTTCTTCTTAGTGTCTAATCCAAATGTAGAACAAGACGACGTCAATGATGGTATATTTGAACGTTGTACATTTCTAAGAAAAATTCACCGTTGTGTTAATTAATGCGTGCTTTGAGATTTGGTCTTGTATATATAACCCTGGACCAGGGTGAAAGATGTGTGTATTTCATATAATTAGCCAGATTTAGCCTGTTACTGACAGTTTAGTTTAGTGTTTGTCCACACATTTTATGTAAATACCCACCCACCTGTCCTAACAGTTTAATTAGGGACATAGAGAGAATCTCATCTGGAGTTTCAGAGATGTTTGGACAAGAGAACTGCTTATTGAATGCAGATAGCAAAAGTTAAAAGACTGCTCCTAAAGGCCAAATGTATAATTTGGTATCCATCAATATATATGTTAAAGAATAATCCATAATAAAACATTAACCATCCCCCCCCCCATTGCCCCTTGGGTTCTCTGAATACACCAAGATTGAGACTCGTAAAACATCCCCTAGCATGTTGGGACTAATTGTCCATTGACAGGGAATTCTGTTCTCAACTTCCACAGAGAAAAAGTGGGGCTGGCTCCCCAGAGAGAACACTCCAGTTATAACAGATCTAAAGAGGCAAGCAGCCTTACAACTGGCTAACATGGATCTCAGAGAAGTCTACGAGGAAGAAACCAAAGGGGATGGATGAGCGGTGCGAGCTGTGACCTGAAGCGTAATTATCTACCATGTGCCCCGGACAGTAGCAGAGGTCTTTTGGTGAACAGCTCAGAGCTGGCCCGATGTGATAGTTGCAGCGGACCGTGCAAACGAATTGAGGACTCTCGCAAGGATATGAGATCGGTCTGAGCGTAAATCCGTCGAGTGACAAACAAATTTAAGGTGCAGGAAACGTCGGCCAGGTCGTTGCTCTATTGCCCTTGGGTATATTACCCTGAATAGAGCAATGCTATCGGCAGCCATCTTGTCGTGAATTCAGTATACCATATTATTGAAAGCACTATTGGGACACGTGCGCATTGACTATGTTTCATCATTTCCTCCCATTCCTCCAATTAAAAACTCTGGTTTCTGCCATGTCAACTACTGCGTAAACTGTTACATTGTAAATCATATTTGAAACATAATCCCCCAAAAGTTACTGTTTTAGGGATACATACAAAATAAAAGTAAAATCAGGGACCACTTTGCGAATCAACCGCAAGCATCAACACATACATAACAGCAATTTGGCCTGCCACATTCAGATGCACTTAACTCACTGACTACATCCCACTGTGCTGTATATTTTGTTCAGGGCTCTTAATTACGATAACTATAATAATATATTTTAAACAAAAAAAATTTACCCTCTTGCAACCTCTTTAAACAGCTACTATTACATCGCGGTGTGCTGATTTAACTCCGTAAGTATTGTAAGCTTCGTACGTAACTTGCTGCGTTTTTGTTCCTTAGATGGGCCTCCTACACACAAGATAATTTCCAGCGACTTTCTCCAAAGTTTAAAAGCAAATGACGAGATCATGTGATTCTGTCTGTCCTTTAAAAATTGCAACCAGCCAATTTCAGAATGAATCAGCTTTCCTTTTGTCACTAGAATACACTCTGTTAGGGTACTCGTTGATTAGCCCTGGTACGAGATGCCAATGCAACGCTGACGAGATGAGAAAAGTGAAAGAATACAAAGGCTCACAGCCGAGTCAACTCATGGCATCGTTTAATTTCACCTAATCACCACTTTTTATTAAAATTCTCTCCTATGACCAAATCTGAAACAATAACCTCATTTAGCTGCCTTCTCCCAAAGTCCCCAACCAAAAGTAGGATGTCATTATCACTCAAAAAAATTTGGTGGTGTTTGAAGCGGGTTTCAACAGGCCTCTTCGAACCTCCGCACGCTATGCTTACAAGGGTAGTCACAGTGGGTTTTTTATGTTTGAGATATTATTTCAAAATTGATACTGTTTTTAGGGGTGCACTCCCTTCACAAGCCAAGACCATTTTAATTTAAAAATAAATCAAACTTGAGCGGCATCTTCACTCTCTTCTCCGAGCCAACAAATTAGACGAGATTCTATTTCAGCCTCGGGCTGAGTAATCATGGCTTTACAGAACGAGTCTATACGAAGTGACCTGAGGTGGGGTGAAACTCCTCTTAGGGGTCGGTCGGTCCTATCCGCCTGTCACGAAGATATCTTCTCCACTGAGTGACTCAAATGTGTAGTTCCTTCTCATGTCATCATATAGATTAGGCCCACGAAACAACTTACATTTCAACAATTTGGCCTGGTACAGTTCATTCGACAACCTTTAGCGGTCCGTTATTGAGATCCTGCACTGTGATTGGCTAATAGGGGACCTGTCATTACATATAACAAATGATCAGTATTTTCTATCATGTTTTAACAGTTTGAGTTGTAGAATTATTATTATTGATGAATACACGATCCACTCCGACTTTAAATGGAACGAGGCAAAAAATAAGTTTCTACCAAATGAACTAATTAAAAGAATTACTGGTGATATGTGTGTTAAATTACTATAAGCTCATTAATACAAGCCTCTTTCTCCCTTGTAGAGCAACTATATCGGCACCAACGTGCTCTGTGGTAAGGTTCATTCAAACAAGTCCCCTACTTGGAATATAACTAGTGCAAGGATACAAGTTGAAACAATTGATTGATAACCCAGAGTGCAATCCACCACCATACTAAAAATCCACCACCATAACTAAATAACCATTATCACGATTTACAAGTAATTTGTTCTCTCCATTAGCTATAGGTGTAAATTCTCAGCAGTCGATCCAATCGGTTGCATTGAAAAATAACACGCAAATGTGCTTTACATGTAGCAAATCTTAGAATAGAAAGACAGCCTGTGTACGTGCCACTCTTAACTTTAACCTGAACTATTTCAATGTTTGCAGGAAAGACATGATGCATTGCTCAACTAGGGCAGGGTCCTACTGTGCCATAGAAGCCCCTTGAGCTTCAAAAAAGTACAAAAATAAAGCAGGGGCGGCAAACAAACGATCCAGTTTGGAAGGTAAACGGATTTTGTCGTGATATAATATGTGGGTATTTTAAAAATCGTTAATTGGGTCACCTTCGCAGTTATGAGTGACAGATAGGAAGACAAACTCGGCCAAAGGTGCCTAAAAACTTGTCCACCTGCAAGCTCTTTTATAGAGCCTCAAATCAAAGACCACCGTAAAAAAAAAATAGAATGAGTGACCCCCAAAAGTATGTAGAACGAGCCTATCAAGTTCACAAAGTGGCACAAACCAAAATGGGAAGCGAGGAGGGTTGGTTGCAGGTGGGGTAAGAAGTCAAAGGAGATCTATGCAAATTTATTTAATTTTGTTTTGGTTCGATTTAACAACTCCACCCACTTTTACTCTTAACCCTCCTCCTCTGGCCATCAAATTTCAGATCTTGTTAAACTGGATCACCATTTATATCGATCGATGTATTAAACCGTATCGTCCCCGTCAGTTGCCCAGAAGCAACCTAGAAGATGAAAATTCCTCGATTGAACACTTTTTAGAAAATTCGGACAATTTAGCTGCAACACCTCGAGGCCATGCAAGCACTACGGTTGTTCTTCGGAAGAGGTTCTGAATTTAATCTTTCCTTTCGAAGCTATCCGACTACTACACCGAAGACGGGTTACACTATTATCACTGTGGTTTCCCCAATACTTACTTGGTTTGGGGGATTTTACTAGCAGTAGGCCTATACTTTACCCATCTCTAATTACTCTAATATTGTGGCTTACCATCTAACAATATAAGAAAATACAGCACTGGCTATAGGCTACTATTTCTAACATCCCATCATCTAAAACTGTTTAGCTATTATAGCCCCTTCCCTACCATCTATGACATCACGTCCTGATGACATCACGTCCTGATGACCTGATCACCTACCTTAGTAACGGGTTCTATAAAATCTATTTGTTCCAGGTCTTTCTCCAACCATCCCATCGACAATGACTGAGCCTGTAGAGGTGGATGAATGAAATACCAGATACACTGACCTACCTACCCCACTCTCCCCTTCCCTCACCACGTAGTACATGTATTCAAACAGTATTTTAGGAAAAGCAGTTTCGCTCAAGAAGTCCACCATTCCGTTACTGATGATTTTACCAACATCTCTATGAAATTGCTCCATTATAATAATCTACAGCAGGATGGCTACGTGCTAACATCATAAACTATCCAGTTCATGTTTTAGGACAAGTGGCGTACATGGTGCCACCATGGGATCAGCAGAGTATCCCCCTCCCCCTATGACCAACAACTAACCCCTTCTGAGAAGCAACTTTTAGAAATAAGCATCTAAAACACAGCAGGACCACTTATCAAATGTCCCACAGCACTGCCAGTTTATTTAGACAACTATATGCCCTGCGGTTCAGACTCGTTTCTCCCCAATGTTAGGTGACTCTGGTAGAAGGCACAAGGGTTCACAGGAGGAAAAATTCTTCTCCCAGCTGACTTGTTTTCTCAGCTTCTTGATAAGGTCAGGGGTAAAAAAAAAGGAAAAAAAGCATCGATTTCCATAAATGACAAAACTTTTGTCAATCCTTTCTTAGCATTCCATTCTCTGAAAGGAAAGTTTTATCCACTTGTTACCTAATACATAAAATAAACCTTCATCTTAACATGACTAACTTAAAACTTTCCTCTACTTTTCTCTCTACCAAAAAAAATCTCTAGGGATGTAGTTAGCCAGAGCTTTCCTATCAAACAAGTCAATTTTCACACACATTTTCTAAGGTTATTCATTCATCTACTTTTCTACTTTATTTCTACTTTTCTCCATTCTGAATGTGTCCTCCACTAAGCTACCTTTTACTCAGTCAACCCCAAGTATGATCCATCATATAATTTGTAAACATTTTTGCCAACAAATTTATAATCAAGAAGATATGAACTTCTCTCACTTTACCCTAGTCCTTACCTCTGAGATGGGTAAGGTTAATTAAAGCTGTAGATATTCTACTCGAGATTACAAACTTTCAGCCAATTGTTGCACAAGTTTTACCCGGTATGCCTAATTGAAAAATCACTGTCAAAAAGAGAAGGATTTGATTATGCAATGGACTCTTGTCTACTTCATCACTGTTAGGACCTAAAGCACTGATATAAAATGGACCAGTTTGTGATATGTTTGGAGAAATGGGGAGGGGGGGTAGGGTAGAACCACATGGCAAACCAAAGTGACCAGAATGCAAACTGCATAGTGGTATCAAGGACATCTAGTGGACATTCTTAGGCCAAATGTGGTTGGTTCACCATGGATTCGGAGGACCTGGATATGTTTTCAGTAGCTATCAGTATGGTATGTTTGACTTTCACCAAAATTTGTTAAGATGTTTACAGTTTGACTTTCCATGTGCTGACACATCTAAACTAACTGTATTACAATATGTTCCCATTAAGGAATTCTATATTTTTTACCCTGACAGTCTCAAGAGTTCTCCTGTTTGGATATTAATTTGAGCATGTACTGTATACAATTCCATATTCATGAATGAAATAAAACGTTTGGATAAACAGTTACTATCACCTAAACAGAGGAATTGATAGACCAACAATTCAATGTATGGCCATTAATGTAGCACCACCAATAATGAATACTAATGAGGTCAATTCTGTTTATTAGACATAGTACCGTATAAACATATAGGCCTACCTATTAGTTATATAGACATACCTGTGTTACCTAGTAACCTCCTCTACCAAGTATATGGAAGCTCATACCAAATTTCCAAATTTAATTAGAAGATCTTACAATTAAGCTTTGCCTACTCATTAATATACATAATAGCAGCACCAAAATATGCAAGGCACATGAAACTACTGAGTATGGCCAATAGGCATACCAAGTATGCATGGTGCTCAGCTGACATTTCTTAGAGATTGCCAGTTTACACGCTATATCTAGGTAAGATATGCAAATGATCACTATTTGCCTGTGATATTACGACACCTTCCAACCCCTCAGCAGTCCTTTCCCCCCCCCACCCAACCAACTGATATATATGCGCATCACAAGCTAACTGCCTCAGGGTTTTTGCTCACTGTAACTTGAAAATGTTCTTTATACAGGAAGCTTATAATTAGCAAATAATCTAATCACATTGGTTTTATCCCTAATTTGCAGTGAATTCCTCTTCTTGACATACTCTTTTCCAATGTTACTACTAAGGAGAGTACTTCTTTTTCAAAAGGCAATTATAGATTTTTCTTATATCCTAAAGGTTTGCAAGCAGTAAATATTTCATGATACATCAAGGTCATTTCTCTTTCTAACCTGAGATGATCCCACAGAGGTCTTATGGGTTCTTGTGGCTGGTGGAGGGGGACTTGACTATCAATATAGAACTTTTATGTACTGCAATGATCTTTAATGTAGAACTATTAACATAAGAAGCTTTTCAGGCTTCAGCGTGACAAGTCTAAGCGTTGATCGTCCAGCGACAAGTTTGTCATTCAAACTTAAGACAAATACTGTAAGTCTTACTTAGGCAATTAAATCACCGCACATTATGCACTTGAATATTTCATTAAATAGTTCCATTATGTATGACGCTGGAGATTCTACCAGACTTTGTCGTACACCAGTCTTCTTTGGAAAGAGAACATAAATCTGCTACAAACCCCTCCGACTTTGCTATCGTTAGAAAAAAAGGAAACACTCAGTTTTGCCAATTTAACTTGACAGAGACACCAAGGTATTCTTAATTTCTTCTCCTCTCTCTCCATCTTGTATTTTCAACGACATCAGAAGTGACTCCATGTATCATATCTCACGAGCCTCGGGGCTGCCTACAAAACCGAATTAAGAGCCAATCAGCCGCTGGGGGGCTACAGCTCGAAACGGATCAACTCCCTATCAGCGTGACATCGGCCAATCCAGGGAGTCCCAAAATCGAACTCCCTCGAGGCTATGAAATTCAGTACGAGAGCTCGTTGATGAGGTCCCATCGAGGGAAGATCTTTGTCTCCGGAGAATTAGCAGCGTCAACACGGAGTCTCGAACTGACGCACAGGGATTTTGCGAAGTGTGCATGAATATTTCAAAAGCCGAGATGATAAGAGTATGAAAGGTTGAATGTATACAAGTCCAGGATGAAATGTTTGACAGTGCCGTAACAAGCCTGGAATGCACGGCCTCGGGCAATTCTCCGACTCTGGGGAACTAGAAAAACTAGCGGACTCAAACCTCTAGAGTTCTCAACTTACAATTCCAACCCTCCTCATCTTTGCTTCCTGCGTGTGTGTATTGTATCAACATAAAAGGTGCTGCGATGGGGGACAAACTCGTCAGGACTCAGGGGAGAAATTTGAACAATTTCTTAGTCTCCTCCATCCCCTACATGTTTAAGTGAAATATTGGATTTAATTTTTTCCCCAAATATGTGGAGGACACACATCGATGTGTCTGCCCTACGGAAACCAATTGCTGGATACCTGTGTGGCTTACGTCTCGCTGGGAGGCAAATTGATGAAAATGAGAAAATACGCGTAACCCGAGGGGAGATCATGATCTTCAAATGAATGAAACGTGGAGAACAAAGTGTAAATTGTACTTCTCTTGCAAGCGGCTTGAAAACAATATAACCAAAAGTGAAAAGTACCAATATTCATGTTACGCCTTTAGCTGTGTTAATGTTAATGTAAGTGCCAAGGAACATGAAAGAGAACTCTACCAGGTCCTACTCAACACTCATTATATGCCTGGCTGTTCAGAGATGCCTGCACATTGAATGTGCAGAGAGGGGAACCTCAACAATGAGGGCACTTCCTTGACTAAAACACATTCAGCTTCTGCAGAAATTTTTCCTCCAAACATGAAAAATTTTATATTTCCGTAAACATTTGAAATTTTGGGGGAATGCAAATTATAGCATTATTGAGTTGAGTGGTCTTTTGAAAAAAAATTCAATTGATCTTCACGATATGCAAGATTTGTAGCAACACAGACGGTAACAGTGACAACGACAAAACGGTTCAGTAGAGAACGATCTGATGCCACTCGTAGCCATGCAAGCAGGTTAAAACGGTTTAATTTTAATTGTTTTCCGATGAGTTAAGCTATGCGAGAGCCTTAGCCATGGAGTCTGATTCAGTACAGCCCGAGTACAAACCCTAGTCATCATCAGCTGAAATGAGTCAGGCCAAGTCTTGCAAAACGAGAGTCGCAAGTCATGCTGACTCAAGCCTGACCGCAACGTACAATGCCGCTTACATCGCCAGTTCATAATCTGATGCTTCCAATTATTGAGCACAATTTGCAATCATCATTAACTCTCCTTCGAAGCTCTTGAAAAGTTAACCGTACAGAATCGAATGAGAGTACTATGCTGGTTGATCAAATGATTGATATACAATATCTATGTCATTTAAATATTATGGTTTCCCCCACCCCCCTACCTAAAGGTATGCTATGTATGGTAAGAAAGCCCAATCCCCTTGACCTACATCAATTTGCATATACTGGGGAGGTGACTGAACCACCACCTCTTTTTCCCAGGGTATAATTTCAGTATATGGTTGCTTCAATTGTGGCACACCGAGCTATGTGTTCAAGCCGCCCGTAGCTGACAAGCCAAATGGCACTTTATACGTAATGCACCATACCATGAACTATCTATGATATTTAGACAGCATTCAGATCAAAACCTATAGTGAACAACATTGGAATGACTATTTCAATTGGACGAGGATTCTTTACCGAAATGACGGTCTTTTTTACTCCTTTCACAGCTGTCTATCCCAAAATATCTATCCCCAGCTGTATCACTTAATAACCCTGGTTGTTTGGGTGGAATTGCATTCGGGTCATGATCATGTGTTTGTTTCACAGACCTTGGGACCTAGATGAACGAAACTGAAATTTTCCTTTGCGTCTTATTCTCAAGGTATGGTTCTGGTCTCATGCCTAGATGAATCCTACCATCCAAGGATAATGACTTAATGCAGCAGTCATTCACGATCACTATAGCCCCACAACAATTCACTCATACTGGAAGCCAATGAGAGCCGATAATGTTGCAGCAAAAAAAAAACACGTTCAATCATTGCTAATTGAGATAATAGATTAAGATAGCTTAATTAGCAAATATGGACCATTTCCTGTGACGCATCAATGTTGCAGACGAACCCTGCGACTTCACCTGTAACACCAGCGTGTTAACAGTGTTTAGTAAATAAGGAAATAGTAGTATCACACGGCGATGGTACATGGAGACTTAAAACAAAAAACGTGTCTGAGAATAACAAGGTTTACATCTGGGGGGGGTGGAGTGAGCAGTTTGTATAAGGCATTCTATATCTTGAGATAAATATTTCGCACACAATAAGCAACCTCTCGTTGGAGTGATCAAGAATTTCAATATTAGAATCCCTCATTACCACTACTTTTCACAAAAGATTGAAATTGAAGAATTAGCCGTACATCAGTCTGTCTATGTTTGAAGTAGTATTTTGAACTGGATCCTTTGATCAGCTTCAACTACAATTTGTCCCAGAATCTTCTGTCAGTACACCTCTCTTATCAGTTAGGGAGCAGAGAAAACCACGTTTCTGAGAATTTCCATCCTGTGTAGTTTTTAAGCATTTCTAAATGCTGCTTTAATGCAAAATGATGCTCTAACGTAATGCAAAATGCTGCTTTAATATAAACTAATTTAATGCAAAATGTTGCTTTTAATATAATGTAAAATGTTGCTTTAATTGTCTAAAAGAGTACACATAACACAATACATTAACTTTAATAGATTTATCTTCGACTTAAACAGATGTGTTCCTGCTGTCTTAATCATCATATATCAGAATAGTTTACTAAACTAGTCATCTTCCTACAAGGTACCACCTTCAATACTTGATATCATACAAATCACAACCTTGTTATCATTTGCATAAGTTATAGACAACTTCCTTGTTATTTCCATTGAAACAGGGAGTACTAGTATCTAACCGGTACCTCTTACCGGTAAGTTCATAATGTGTTCTATAAGTGCGGACTATTGCAAATGTTACTTTTGCTAATTTATTCATTCCAAAGTCAATGACCAGTTGTTGACATCCTATAAAAGTTGTCAAAATTTGCCGGAAACCTATTCTATGCTTGGTCACCTCCTTCCCACTCACACCACGACAGACAAGTAGTCTGGGATCTGGGGTATACCACAGTTTTACATTTTACCTTTTGACAGATGGAATAATCATGTGAAAACTCAGCAGGACTTGATGCATGTCCATTATGGCCACCTTTGTGGTGGAACACTGATAGAAATTTAATCGGGCCCAAGATGCTACTTCAATAAAATAATTTTTATGTTAACCCCTGTTGCTTCATACATCCTTGAATACTTTTGCAAGCAGTTGTAAAATTATCCTTGGCCTTGTATGCAGACAGATAATCGATGGGGAAAAAATTGCAGAAGAACAGAAATTAAGAAAATATTAACAGCAGAACATCGAGCAAATCGGTTTGGACCCTCTGCAAAAACCTTTAAAATTAACAAAGGGTGAATTCTAAACAGGAGGCATAGAGTTTTGGATTACAAAGGTTCTGGTATTTCTGTTCCTAAAATTGGATGCCAGAACAATTCCAAAATTGCTTACAACCCTATTTACATAACTGAGCATCGGGCGTCACGGGCCGTTAGTTACCACCAGCGACAGAAAGACAGAATTTGACCGTTAGACCTGGTACAATCAGCACTGATCCATACCAAGTCCATGGGATCTGCTCAATCGACGACGAATACAATCGCCACGAGTGGATTGGCAGCTGTGCAGGGTTTTGATTGGGGGAGGCAAACAGACTGGAATGGATATTGAATTGAGGGGGCTAGGAGGCAAATTGGGATGACATAAAATGTTCATACATTAAGTAAGATTAATGGAAATTATTTTGGAATACCCCCTACCCCAATTCCACCCAAACATGGTCAGCCGACACACTACCATGAGTGGATTATATTATATTATATTATAACGCTCCGTCATTGTGGGGGGAGGCGTGAGGGGAATGTCAAGTGCACAGTTTACACACCCCAGCAGTTTACGTTTATTTTAATATGATGCTTTTGCAATAACAAATCTTTGATCTGAAATCAGGCAATGCTCTATAATACTATAGGGCTAAACATAGCCCTTCAATATTTTATTTCAAAAAATCTGACCATCTACTCAGAAGATTTCTGTTCTGTTCCCTCCCTACTCTTATTGACTTTACATAGTTCCTGCCATTACTGGCAACAACAACAAAAATAAGTTAAATAATCTACCAAATTAAAACAAGCGAACCAAATTGGTAGAGGTCACAAGTCAGCTACAAGTAACCTTTTCCTTCTGTTTGTCAAGATTTCAACCCAGAAAATTGTCTGCAATTTCCAACTCTATACAGGTATTTAACTCCTTAAATCTCATTACAAAGAGCAATCGATGCATGGATAACGTCCTATTCCTCGTTAATTAAAGAGAATAGATAGGAAAAGCCTTAAGACGGTGAATGAAACTGAACTGAATGAATACGTAGCCCTAATTTCGTTGAGTGCCGCTGAGAGCATCGAGATGAGACGAGAGCGAGAGACACAAAAGGTCCTTTTGAATGAATGTGTAATAACAGCAACTGTAGCAGCCAAGGCAAAAAACTCAAAGACTAACCAAATATATATGGATATTGTCATTAAACAGTTGTTCATAATCAAATAACTTGGCAATCTCCAATTTCTACAAACAAATCTGGTGGAAATATTTTGCATTTGATACTACGGACAGGGGATCCATCGGAAGCCATGTATGTTTTTTTTGGGGGGGGAGGGGGAACTTGAAGTGCCAAGATATTAGAAGCAGATATGTGTGAGCAGTTTGCATTAACAACAACCATAGGGCTAATGTGATATGCATGTATGAATGTTGTGAAAGAGATCATTTATAAGCTACTAACTTCATTATTTTGATCTTGTACATTATATATAACGATTGGGAGGGGAACCACATGACTATAACGGGAGAAGAAAGTGGGGTCCTTTCCAAAGAAAAATACTAAAATAGATTCTAGTTTGAACTCAGTACATTGTATATACCTGAATTTCTCTACCACTCAGAGAATAATACAAAACAAAAAGTGACCATTCAGGTTTTGTCACATTCAAAAATTTTCTTCACATGGGCATTTTCTTTGGGTCTCTCTTATTTTTTATATTAACTGGCAGCGAATAAATCCAACAATATATATAAGTAACATTATGCTAATGTGTTCTTCGTGGTTGTGCCAAATAGAAAACCAAAAGTTGACTGAATATATAAAAGAACAATTATAAGTCAAAATTAAAAGTCCAATTTCGTATATTTTGAAGGTAAAAAAAATCCCCATTTTGTTCTTAATTAAGAATCAATCATCTCCAAATTATTTAGACTGTTTTTATCTTCAGGAGGAATATAACAATCTTTCAAATTACCAAAGGCAACTCAACCTTAATATGTGACCCATTCTAGGTTGAAGAGGTTTAAAAAATTTAACTATTTATAGTCAGGTAAACATAGCAGCACTATTAGGAAAGCTCTGATAACGATGAAAACTGTGAAAGTGGATCAAAGTAAACATGTACCATTATTTTCTATTCCACAAAGAGTCCTACCTATACTTCATCCCTGAGGAAATCTTTTTACATGGCAGGTAAGGCATTAAATTATTAGGAATAAAAACTACCTCCCCCATCCTCCTCCTATAATCCATGGACTACAATTATCCCATACTTTCAACATCATCAGGAATAGTCTCCGAGGGGTGATCATAGGATTTGAAGATAAATAAGAGAGATTAAAATTACTTTGGGGTTGTGTGTTTGCAGTAGTTTCACTTCAACTATTTCCTTGAAGGAGCTAAATTGGGCATAAATTGGTCATTCTTGCAAGTTTCATTTTATACACTGTAAAGAAAAATACTGAATCTGTTGTGGTATAATAAAGGCCAGTCTATTGGAGCCAGTTACCTCCAGTTGGTCTGAAGAGTAGCATCAGCTACAGTTCACTTTTCAATTAGAAAGAGACACACTAGCCGATACTAGCTAGTTCATACTAGCCCAAAATATGCTACAAGTATGTTACAATTGGTCACATAAGTCAAGATTTATTATATAAATTATAACTTTTTACATGACACAACTACATCACTTACATTGCTGCTCATGTGTTAAAGAGGTCCAATTCCAAATTCCCCGAAACTTCAATTAACTTACTGGTAAACAACAACGTGTTATAATCTCTGAATAGCTCCATTAATATTAATATTGACCTGATTTTATATCCCTCCCCTCTCATACCTCCTATTATTGGTACATCATCAATTAAGTTAGAGAGATTCAGCAAATTGCACCCAAACTTTCACAATTCATCATCCTCCCCCACCCTACCCCGTCGCGGCAAACACAAACACACCGATGATATCTTCTGATCTGAACCATACAATTTCTGCTGGATAGTCTCTTTTCGTGCTCTATATCTCTGTCGAAAGTGGCTATTGCTCATATGAAGACATGTATGTCCGGTGGCAAGCCTTTAAACGGTGGACATTGTGATCGTGCAGAAATCACTGCACAGAAAAGAAAACAGAAAATGCCAAAATAGCAAGGGATTTAGAATTTGCATTCCAGAGCCTGCGAGGGCCACTGTGGACAATAACGGCATGTGGAATAAGGAGGGTTAGATTCTCGGAATGGCTGTGATACAACGAAGGACGCACCGTGAGGCGTGAAACTAACGGTTGTTAGTGATACGACTCAGAATGCACGATCCTCGAATTGAATCTATGCCATATCCATTATTTGGGCAGTTCCGCATAGTTGAGGACCTCTGTTTTATTCGAACCTCGTCTCGTCCAATGATATTTATTTAGAGAGACGAATGATACCGTCAGAGCTTTCCTCGTGTTCTTTAAGAGCACACAACAAGAAAAACGAGGGTTGATTCAAGTTCACGCTTTTTCATCTGCGTTATTTGTGCGATTCTGATTAAATCTCTCAGACGACGAGATCTGGTAAAAAAAAAAATTTGGCAAGCTAACCTGACTCGAGTCTGGAAAGAAGCAAATTGGACAACCACCTGAAAACAGGATGATTGGTTATCTTATCTCTCATCTGGATTTAATGTTTTTTACCATTTTTTCCCCCCTACCTCTTGTATGAAAAATTGGATGGCTGAAAGAGGCCCTGGAGCACTTGATTTTGAGCAATGCCAACCCCCGTATATTCCAGCTTCCAGAAATTAACCACAGGGGAGCCTCTCCCTGTTGGCCCATTGACAAGTAACAGGATTAGCTGTGACTATTATCGAGTTAGGTAGCTGAGATGCCAAATCTTTTCTTTCTTTTTCATCACAGGCAGAGGGATGCAATTCCATGATCGTTAGCTAACAATGCCTCATGGTCCTTGTTTGCTCTATTGATCTAATTCCGAGTTCCATGTACTTTTTTTTAGCATTCAACAGAAGACAGTTCGGATTAAACAACCCAGGGGAAAGCTCAAGAGCAAAGAGGGATCTGCCAAATACAGGCTTTCAATTTAAATTCTTTTTAACTTTCTTTTCTGCTTTTATTCTAGCTCTGCAGGAGACTCTCCTTCCAAACTTGTCTGGAAAGTAGTGATTGTATTTCTACACCTAGATGATGCTGAACAGTTTAGTTCCCTCTCCCTCCCCTCAGAGTTATTTTCTAATCATGATACTGTAGGTAAGGGTGGAGGATCTAAGGGTAGAATGTAGGGGGGGGAACCCCTTTTGTGGCAGATTATTCTAAATTTGATATGATTTTGTAGTTAAATAATTAAATTGGCATTAATTCCCAGATTTTATTGATTTGAGCCAAAGCCATTCTGTGAAGAAGGAAAATAGATCTATGGATTCTCAATTGACACTCGCACACCCCTCCCCACCCCCAATTTTTGATATCCTGGATCTGCCACTGCAATGTTGAAACCAATATGTACCCGGACAGTTTCTGGCTTTAATATGCTACTGTATTATGGCAATAGTTTGTTATGGGTGATAGTTTTACAAGCTTCCAATGGTCACTACTCCTCGGTCGATTTCCTGATATTGCTGATAAAGTTTTGAATATACTTTAGGCTCATTCATCACTTGTTATAATTTGTGAAGAGTTGCTTAGACACGATTAACAACGAAATAAACTGAAGTTGACATCACGACTAATTGACCAAAGGGCAATGTGGGCTCCACAGCTAAGACCTTGCTCACATTGCGAAAAATTATAGTGTCAGTCTAAAACAAATAGGTTACTTTTTTCTCTTGTTTTCTATTTATATGATTCAAGTACAAACACATCCATGCAGAATTGCAACAAACAAAAAATGGACAAAATTCAGCTTTACTTGAAGTACACAGTTTTAAAAAATAAAAAAATAAAAAATGGGCAAAATTCAGCTTTCCTTGAAGTACAAGGACGATGACGCACACATGTACATCTGAGATCTTTAATAGGATAAACGAAAGCTCCCTTTTTCCTTGCTCACTTTCTTTCTTTCCAACTTTCTCTCTCCATCTTACTTTTAAAAAATTATCATTGCCAACAAATCCCTCTGGGACAAATACTTTTTTTCTTTCTTTTTAAATTCTTGATAGGAGACACAATTTGCAGCAATTATCCACCAGGGAAATAATAAGAGACATTGCCTGCACTTACCTCACCTGTGGTAGAGACAGTTACTGTATAAGCTAAAATAATTTGACAAAAGACCATAGTCATGAAAAGCAAGACAACATTGTTTTGTCCAGCTTGACATAGTTTTACCACAAATGTCCATCTATAATGGCCTGGAGGGCTTGATCTAGCTTTTTTCATGGACAGATTTGGCGAGTAGCAAATCAATTTTTTTGGAAAATCTGGGAAAAGGAGAGATATTGGCACCATTGTGAAGGAAACGGATCACTGAAGCTTCTCTAAATTGACAATAGCATTGTTGTGGAAAGTATAGTCATTTAATTCTAAATCATGCCCCAGACCCAGAGACTGTAACTATATGGCCCGGCTGAAGAGTTAGTAGAAGTCTAAAAGAGCAATGTACTAATCACTGGCAATGAAACCTTTCCATGTTTAATCGAGGATTATTCCATCAAAACATTCAAATTTTTCAATGTGTTCAATTTCCGAGTCATTTTTTTTAAAATCTTTCACGAGTTCTCCTGGCCCCAAAAAAACAACTAAAAAAGAGGGGAGATATTATCCACAAACTCATGACGATTCGTTCCGCTTATTAATGTTTGGAGTGGTATACTCCCACAGAGGAATGAAGGACATATATTATGTTAAATCCAAATGCTAGGTAAATTCCTTCTTCTTTATCCATTGATGTTATAAATATCTCCCATGACCCTGACCCTCTTTGCACCATGTTTCTTTGGTTTTTCACTCAAAACTCATGGTGACCAGCGAGCTCTTTTGTGTAAGTTATAACTGCCAAATTCATGGCAATCAACTGAATTGAAGGTTTTTAAGTTTAGTCTGTGCCCATGCAATGACCATGCATAAAATAAAAACACTTAAAAAGAAAGGTTGTAAATTGTAATGGATAAAACAAAACAAAAACAGACACTATATCTCAGCTATGCCAAGTGTACAATGCTGAAATGCAACATTTATATAATTAGCAAAATCTGCGATATATTCCTTCAATATTACAACCTCTAATCATACAAACCACCTCCATGCTGAAGATCCTCAACTACAAATCAGAGGGGTTTTTAATCACAGTATGATGAGAGGACGATGCTCTATGATGTCATCAAGTAGAAATAGGGGGGGGGGAGAATATTAAAAAGTGTAGGCCAGCTTAATACAGTTCTCTCACACCTAAGATGAAATCTCTATGTATACCTTCTTCATCTTCTTATCTCCAAAGAGAAATAAAGAAAGTTCCTCCTCCAATTTTGTTTTCTTCATCTCTAATTCAGAAGCATGTGAAAGCATTTTCTGCTTCCTTGGTCATATAAAGGGACAAAATCCTAGTTCAACGAACGCTCACCCTCCATTAATACGAGTAATTTTTTTTTCGCATACAAGGGAAAAGCTCTGTGAAAGTGAACCAGGTTTCCGCAGCCAAGTCAAAATAGGGAAGGGGGTCCCGGGGGACAAAAGGTGTCAAAATGGAAGACGTAATCAGGCAGAAAGGAGGAGAGATTTGCTCACATAGCCTGTGAGTAATGGGAGACCTCGAGATTCACTCACAGGTGAGAAACAGTTCACAGCCCGTTATAGTTGAGGGTTCCGTTGTTCACTGACTGGGTGGACAGCACTGCCCTTATGAGTACGAGGAAGGGGAGGGGGGGTTAGTATAGGCCTTTCTAAAATCTAATCTTAAAACTAGGTCGCAAACTCGCAAGTCTTTTTTCTCAGAGACTGGAATGTTTCCAATAACAAAACCCTCTTTTCCAAAGTAAACATTAAAATCTTTAATCCCTCTGTACTTGTAATGTATCTAGTGGTTTCTTTCGTTGATACGTTTTTGGAGAGAGGAGTGGTGGACAATGCACATGACATACAAGGGTACTTGACATAATTACAAGAGCAATTAATTAGCTAAATATGAGATGAACATTTTGAGGGTGACCAGACTGAAATTTAACCATAATTTAGCATTTAGGAGGATATGTGAATTTAAAGCTACATCCCTGGCATCCCTACCCTCTAAGTTGAAATACATGGTACGTAAAAGTTTACCACCAGAAAACTCCCTTCTGCTATATATATGTATATATATATAGGCCTAATAAGTTCCATCAAACAACCCTATATCCCCACTTCACTCTACCATGTCATGCCATACCTGCCATCAAATGGACAGATTTCAGAGCCAAAACTTCTACTACCATCTCCAACAAATCTTTCATTTTTAGGAAATTGAAAGAGCCTTGAATTCAAGGCATTTTTCTATTTTCCCATGAATGATTGACAATCTTCTGAACAACTTTATAACATCAACATCTTCACTACCCCCCAACCCCCTCTGTCTCCATTACACCTGTTTCCTCTTTTTGCTTACAGATGGACTGCATGGTATTTGCTTTGGCCCCTGGCAAAATTTCATGTTTTGGCCTTCTACCATGACACACAAGTAAGGCTTGTTAGCATTAAGCAATGAACATGTCTATAAGATGCGAAGTGGAAGTGTGTACTTTCAATAAGATGCGAAGTGGAAGTGTGTACTTTCAATGGTTGTCACTTTATGGATTCAGAAATGCTGGTCCACTCAGGCTCATCTAAACAGATGTGAATTTGGCTTTTCTGTTTTGTAGGAAAGTTACAGCTCAGCAATCTCCTTACTATTATAACAGCAGCGACAGGGAGGGGTTGTTCTTGACGGAAAGGTCATCCCTTTGCTTAATATCATTTCAAAGACTATTTTAATAACATGTATTTAACTTTAAAAATTTATAATTTAAATTAAAATAAAACAAACTTCATTTCTTACTCCACACCATGTAATAACTAAAACATCCGTAACTTGTACTTAATTTCCCCACATTGAAGCAGAATAGTTGTTTCAAAATGCTAGTTGTTTATGAACCAACGAGGAAATTGTCTATAGGTTCCTGTAGTTTACTTGATATGTAGCCACATCAAATGTCAGTATTTTCCTTTCAAACAAAACAGACCAGTATAAATAATACATTAATGGAAATTTTGTAGGTATTCCTTGTTATTTACATTTTTGAATTTTTTTTATACCTCCTCGTGTGTGAGGCAGTTTGCCCTACAACACTTTCCGAGCCAAGGATTTGCTATGCAATGGTCATGCGGAAAATAATTTGGTACCCAGCCAAAAAAAGAGGTTTTTACCCCCCAAAAAAGGTAGGGTCAGAAGAGCTATTTTGTTGAGTGTAAAGTGTAAACGAAAAAGCCCTAAAATGGAATCTGTGAAGCAAAACTTCAAGAAAAGATATAATGCACCACCTTTCCATCCCTAGAGACTCTGCGGCTGGCCCTTTCTTTCCTCCAGGCAACATTGCTGACCGACCCCCAAGTTTAAACAAACCAATGGTTACCGATTTCAGTTGATTTCTACCTCTTAACTGTAAATTTGAAATCAAAAGAGCCCCAGGAAGTGTCCGATCATAATTGATTCATTACAGAAGAACAATGAAATCCAAAGGGAATCAAAGCATGAGGTAATTTGCAGCACAGCACAAAAGTCCCATAGGAGGCCATCCCCCATCACTTCTTCTTTTGATTTCCCCCCCTTTTCCTATAATGCTTCCATACCCAAATCTTGGAATTCACCATTTCTGATACAAGCCATAGCATAAAGCTGTCTCTATTTCTTGACCTAACTTTCAGTGGTATACTCTAAAAAGGTCCATATAGTACTACTGGTCCTGCTAAATGGCATCTTTTAAAGTTCATCTGTTCTTGTCTTCTAATATTTGACAAAGCCCTTGACAAAGTTTAGGTAAAGCCCCATCTCATCGACAACATATGTTGACGGAACTGTTGCATCCATGACTACGAAATCACGGTAGTAGGTTGGCACACCCTGTTACAGCAATTCACTTGCGGGGTCATCTCCAAAGCACACAGGCAAAGTCTAGTTGCTCACATTAGGAGACAAAGGAGTATCGAACCCACTGACAGTCGGGTCATTCCATCTTTCAAGTTGGCTGGCAGGCCCACGTGGTGGCTCACCGACACAAAATCGTTCTATATATTTCTCTCCCAATGACACGATACAGGCAATCGCTAGGATAAACACGGAGAAACTTCACAGCTATTACAAACTAGGCAAATCCTTAACATGAACGAAGAGGCTGTGTATTTAATCTTAAACAATGGCAAATAACTCCTCTATCTAGCAGGGGCAATTCCCTCCCTCCTTAAGCAATTCGTGCGCTATCAGTTACGCACTAGGGGACCCGCCCTTAAACATATTATCGTAAATTCGATTCTGACTCATGTCAGGGCGCACAGTCCGCCGCCCGCCCGCAGCTCCCTGTAAGGATGCTTCATTACCTGAGAAGTTAATGAGGACGGCGTAGGTTGTTGACATGGCGACTTTTCCAGCTCTTGAGCAAGTTATTTGCTTTTGCGCCCAAGTGTGACACCTGCGAAATAAACACCCCGGACCCTTTGCAGGATGATGTATGGGTTTTGAAGGTGTTCTCGCTGTCCGAGTCCAGATGCTATTTGGAGCATCTCGGATCACTTTCCTCGCGACACCTGCACAAGCAACCTTGGTTTAACATTGAAGCCATAGTGGGCGATTCATCGTTCGCCGAAAAGGTTCACACCTCAACATGTGCTTCACCGTTTACAGGCAAGGGTCAACTGGACTAAACCATCTATATAAGTGCACACCACCTTCCTTTAATATTCAGCAGTAGCATCCATTCCGTATTGCATACAGAAAAATTTTGTGTAGGTAAAAAAAAACTACTTGCAAAATACAAGAAATGTCTATCATTTAGCTTCACCCAGCATCAGTCCCCCAAACCAAATAAGGAGAAAAAAAAGATACATCTGAACCAATATTGGAAGAGGATATTGTGAGAATAAGTTTCAACTGCTCACAGGAACAACAACACTTGAATATACCCCCAGCAAATTCTAGCAACTATCACCACTTGCCCTTTGACCTCTAATGTTTGGCCCCCAGAGGCTATAGCTTTCACCACAATAGGGTTTCCATCAGCTCTGGATCTTTACACAAACTCAAAAAGGAAGTGGTCTTCATAGTGCCATGCATTGGTTGAACTGTTTTTTTTTCCTCCATAGGGTGAAATAAATATAATAAAAAAAAAAATTCTAAATTAATTCGACCAGGTGATATCTTGTTGTTTTTCTGGACCTTTTAAACCTTCTTAACGCACACAGGTTTGAGTTTGTTTTACTCTAACGATGGCAATTTTCCATCATAATTTGTTTTGTAATTCAGTTTTGTTCAAATGCTGCCAAATGCTGTTTAAATCTCAACAGTATATTTGCAAAATTAAGTGGCTTTTAGTTTTAAGGCTTTTTTTAATTCCCTTATCGTATCACATTGATTAATCTGCATTTAAGATACACTTCACTTCAAAGAACCTGCAAACCACCGCTACCAGACAAGATGTTTTACCATGGAAAAGAGTTAACAGTTTTATCTTGGTTATGAAAAGTTTTAGACAAAAGAGGCAGAGGAGGGATTACACCCCCAAGTTTTGAAATACAGGTAGCAGAACATCTCTGGACAAGGAACAATGGGGGGGGGGAGAGCGGGCATGGTTAGAGGTGAGTAATTGGTTCCCATTTTTCACGATCCTTGCAGTAAGTAAGCAATACATGGCAGAGAGGCAAGTTTTTCCTTTTCCTATGGGTTTGTTTTGAGACGATCCAATTTTGAAATGTTCAAATATGCTGGTTATCGTGTATTACCAACATCACCCTAATCTTTGGTGACTACAGTGTTGGGATATATCCCTAAACTGAGATCAAACTAATTGAGATGGTTCGACAATTTGTTATATTTTCTATGACTTGATATTACACAGACAACCTGGTAGGAGAGAAACTGGACCTGGAAGAATTCATCGCAGATGGAAAATCACATGTATCAAAGATAACTGTGGGGTGCCATCCAGGGAAGCACTAACAGTTAAGTTTGGTAAATACCATCCCTATTCAACTTCGTTACCGGTCGTTTTTCCCATCTGAGCGTTTCTACTGAATACAAAGAGACAGGAACAGAGGTCTTTACCCCCTAGGTCAAACACATCAGGTATTCTCATAGATAAGAGGTAGCATTATAGGCAGGAACTTTAATGACCCTAGTTAAGGTATCCAGAGAGCAGCGAGGGCAGTGCAGCTGAGCTCTGGGGTCAAATTTAATGGGGGCAATGGCCAGTAATCAAAACTAAAGTGAATCACTGAATAACTTACAGGAATATGCTACAAACCCCAGCCATCATAACCATCCAATTGTAGGACACATTATTTCTCTGCTATGTGGTAAGTTCTTAATTGACTTTACTTTCATGCACAGAGGACATGGATGTGATGAACAAAGAACATTCTCAACCTAGATATAGCATTCAATAGCTAAAAGATTAATGTTATCAATTTCACATGTACCTCCTAGTTTAGGGACTCACTCGTACAAGGAGTTCCATTACACATCCCTTAACTTATTTTGTTTCCAACAATAGCGTATCATCCAAACTTGTACACCGTTGTAGTTTTCCAGCACTCGAATGAAAAAAAACGAGACCGCCGACTGGAAAACCTAACAAAGAAAACTGTCCAGTGCAAGTTTTTGCTGTGTCAATTTTATCGTCATCCATTTCTCCATTTCTGATCGGTAGCGTTTTACAGCGACATAACATCCGAGGCATAAAATGTATAACATAAAATGTATAACTTAAAATGCACAGCATCGATATGAAGGCATGGACTTAATATTTGTGAAAAGTTTGATGAAGACATTTGTTAGAAGCTAATTGGGGCAGAGTAGCCCCCCCCCCCCTCAACAAAGGCTGCTGCGGACTGACAGAACCAAGCAACCGTTAACAGACACTGCACAGGACCGACCCATACAGGCATAAATGTCATTCTGCTGCAGACAACAACAAAAATCCCAAAAGAACCACTGGCTAACAGCAAATGGGCTAGTTAAGCCATCATGGGGGTAAATTGATGAAGTGACGGATAAATTTGATGACAATACCAGAGAAGTAACACAGGTTGCTGAGATTCTTAACTTACCTGTCGATGATGACGGGGTCGGAGGGAGTTTCATTTCTATTACCGCAGCTCTTCTTGTCACAGCAGCGACTGTGAAGAGAAAAACAATTCACAACCATTAAAATAATGCAAATGGTTAACGAAATCCCTGTCAACAAGTCCTTACACTTTATAATAATGAATACAATGTAACTATAATATAGTTAAAGCTCATTGCTTCAATGCAGGGAGTGGTGGGAACCTTGGCTCCCTCCGAAAACAATGAAAAGACCTTAACCATACCAGAAGGCTGTGCGTCTACACGGGACGACAAACACTTAAAATAAATTAATAAAAATACTAACTAAACAGGGATGTGACTCTAAGCAGTTTGTCTACCCCCCTTTCAATTTCCTGGCTATTTGACTATATGAAGCCCTCTTTTCAATATCTTGGCTATGTCATTGTTTCTCGGAATTTCTCCATGCCCTAAATGTGGGATCCTCTTTTCTCCAATGGGACTCTTCATAAAGTCCACCGCCTCAATTTATTTATTTTTCTTTTTGGCACCCCCCCCCCCCTTACTGCTGCTACCGCTTCACCCTTTTCCTCCCACCGCTGCCAACCAGTTAAACACCAGCTTGACCTGCCATTCCGCGGTCCTTCAAAACACAAGATCTCCGGGAGGGGCGCATGGGCTTGAAGCTAGGCGCGATGATGAGCCGGTGGTTAATAAGGTGACGATGACAAAACCTTGGATAATGCACGAGCACGTGGAGAGATACAAAATATGACCGCAGAGACTTTAACTTGAACCACCTCATCTATAAAATAAACGTTTGTTACAGCGAACTATGGCAGCTCCCAAGCTTTATGAGGAAAAGGTGTAACTTTCGCTACAATATTCTGTAAAAGCCAATTGCTAGTGTATAACACTTTTGTAATAGGACATTTTTTGGGGGGGGAGAAAAAACATGTCTACTATGTCCTTCCAAAAGTGATACAGATATCTTCAATGTTTAATTTACTGTCAAAGAGTTTCGTTTCAGTTGCTTACACCCTCACCCTGCCCAAATTTATTTACCGCAGAAAAATTAAGGAGCAATGTTTTGTTTTTGTCCTGGTAACAAAAAATAATTGTATATTAAACTCCCCAAAGATTCAGGTTTAGATAATTTCGATGGTGGTTTTTATTTTTCCTGGTATATTCCGCAGAAAATGGCTTGGCACATAATAGCTCTTTTAAAGTTTTATGACATAGCACGGAGTTAAGACAAACAAGCTCTTTTGATGTCGTCATTCAACAGCCTCACTGTATACAACATTACGCACTCAAGTTATCCGAAACTGTGTTGTTGGCCCTCCGCCCAAAAAACTTATGCTGGTAGGCTTGGCACCGCATTATGTACATACATATGTACAGCTATGGCAATGCTGCATTGTAAGGAAGAAATGTTCTAGTAGAAGTCTAACAATGTGACTGGACTGGCTGTGAATGGGTTGCGGCAAATTTCATTATAAAATTTAGAATCTGACACGCATGATTATTTTAGACCACCCCCACTGGGGGAGGGGGGAAAGGATCACATACCACTAATAAAGGATAAATCAGGCTACTAGTGAAATGAAGGCTCAGTCACCAATGTGAGTTCTAGACCTTCATAGTATTGCCTTAACATATAATAAAATTATCCAGATATTGAATACTGTCCCATCCTCTGCAAAAACTCAACAATCCCCGGTGACCCCCCTCCCCCCAACCACCAACTGAATAGATCGCTACTGGTCAACGTTACTAATCAGTGGCAGATCCAGATAGTGGTGCAGATTACTCGAGATCCATAGTTTAAAATTAGCACTATTTCCCAATTTCTTCCCCCTTTGCTTATCTATAAAAAAAGGGGGGTTGATTCTTGGGTCTTGACTTATTCCCCCACCTACTTCTATATCCTGGAATGTGCCAGCGGTTCCAGCGCTGCTGGTAATGGTATGGTTACTATTCCCTGAGAACCAGCTATCATGATTTGTTCGTGCATCGGTCTGAATCATTTTCTCTTCTACAAATCCTTGGTCGCGGCTGCCGACTTTTGATTTTAAATCCGGCCACTGTTTGCCCACGTTAATGAAAAACACGGCCGAGCAACGAGATGTACAAAAGTTCGTCCCCTGGACACGATAAAACTCGCAGGTGCTTCATCTTCCAATGCAAATGAGACCAGCAAAGTGAACAGGTATTTACAAGGCAGACAAAGCAGAACATCCACAGAAACCTTGTCACTATATAACGATTAAAACTAATCCTAACACCTTCCGAGTGCAGATCCCCCCATTTTAGTGACCTCAGGCCATCTGAAAGTAAAACCCAATTTTATTTTTCTCATTTTCCATAGATTGGAAGCCTGAAGGTAGACAAAGAAGGGGAGCATAGCTAGGAGTGGCTCGCCCGAAATGGAAAGAAAACAACTGACAACTTTTATCTAGCTGAAGGAAAACAACGACGACGTCTTCAGAACAATTTTGTTGCTTATGGGGGGGGGGATTTTGTGTTACTTTTAGCCTCTGCAAGTTTTAAGGTATTAATGCTAGAAGCAGTTCTTCTATGGAAAGAAGCCATGCAATTAATAACACTATCCTCGGCCAACCAAATTCACTTTAGCTCATGTTATCTTTGCAATTTATATCTATCTTCTATTTTTGGGAGGGGGTGGGGAGGGGATTCACTAGGATTGACGCAGTTGTACAAAAACAATGCAACTGATTTTGAATGATTGGATTATTGTAATGTGACAACGTCGATTGTTTTCAAGATTTCTTCTTTAAATTATTTAATTTAGTGCAATTTTGACATACTGGGTAGACTATATGTATCAGATTGGATTCCCCTGTCCCATTCCCCCTCCTCTCCCCAAACATGACAACCAACTATAACAACGCAGACAAACTCAAATTCATTACAGGTTTAACCGTGCATCAAAGTTAGTCGTGTGTGGGTGAATAGTGATGATCAATAGGAGTTTCAAAATAACAAATTTGTAACTTCCCACCCTCCCAATCCCCTCACCCTAAGAAGGCATCCGGTTTGCTGACCGACTAGGGGTGAGGTACTGGTAGCAGTTTGAAGTCTTACAGAAACATCTAGAATATCCATCGATTACATTAATGTACAATATTGGGAGATACTTTATTGAACATGGAAACAGATTTCAATATACGCAACCGAGGCCCCTCTCAGCAAGACCCGGGCCATATGATCGGAGGACTTGTTCTTACAATCCTCATGACAAAGCTATAAATGGTAATTTTCTCTGATGGAAAACACACCTTTAAAGCAAAAACAGCACTAGATTGAAAAAGCAAGTGCCTGGGAGGTGCTGATAACCCACCCAACATTATTATGCTTTTGTGGAGAACGCTCACTCATGTATCAGGTCAGACTATCTATCCTATCAGCTCAAATCAAATTAGGTCGGAGGGCTACTTCTTTTCTCAGCCCATGAGGTAGGTATCTCATGGTTTTATCATTTATTTAAAAATTTCTTAGGGGAAGCGTTGCTAAAACTCCAGACCTGATAAATACAAGATCAGCTGCCCCTAAGGGTAGTTGACTATTGGGGTGCCTGCAAAATCTCACAAGATGCTCCCCGCCATTTCAGTTTCTGCTCACATTAATACTTAAAGGTGGCGCCTGCCATCTTAAGAAGATAAGATCAAGAGACTGTGACACTTCTAGTAACTTTTTTTAAGGCACAAGTGGAAACTTGTCAAGAGAAATAATGTTGGGCAGATATTGCGAACATCTGTTCCAGCCGATATCCGAGATTATATTCCTGATAAAGGTTCGGTGCCGATACAAAACCCTATAAACAAGTCAAACATCTGACTTCAGACTGTGATAATTCATGAGGGACAAGTGCCTACAAGTGTACAAAACCACATGGCAATATAATGATTCCCAGTCTTTAAATTCAGTTAACTAAGCGCCATTCAAAACAATTTGGTACCGTTCAAATAAATCTCCAGCTACTTTTCAATCCCTGCCAGTAAACCATTGGTACATTACTTACGGAAGAAACCAAATGCAATGCATTTGTGTTGGAAAGGGGGCAAACTCTTTTCTACAGGGACCAAGTATCAAGTTCACATGTCACAGTGCAGTCACATACATACTGCATTAATTCCCCAGTCCCTCATTTTCCAGTACATAACTTTGGAATCCACCTTACATATCATAGGCCTGCGTATTCTGCACAATTAAGACCCTGTGTGTTTCACTTATGGATACTACATAGAGAAATCTCTGTGAATATATATACGTGTACGTAACAGGTGTTAAGAAATGCTATTAAACAGAGATCACATGTGGCAATAGAGCAGGGTTGTTGATTTTTTTGATTTTTTTTTTAAAAATCAACAAAATCTGATTTTTATTTATATCGGATTGTTTTTTATTTTTTTAAATCCACATTCAATTTGATCTCAAATGTTGTCTAAATCTCCCACAAACACTCATACCTACTTATATCTACACGGGCAAAGTTTAACTTTGAATTCATAATCGTAAAGGACCCTGTTTTGATTGTAGTAGGCTATACATAAACAGGCCCCTATAAGCCCATATCAATTTTATTGTTAAACTAATAACTATAGGAGCCTATTTGTATATAAGCAGCTTAGTCTTCATTACTTCCATAGTTTATGCATCTATACACATTCATTTAAAGTAGTCCACCCAGCTAGTGTTAATTGGGGATTAGGATATTGTATTCTATGCTGTTTGTTAGGTAGCACTTGATTCAGTGGATTAAAGTGTTACCCTCTTGATAGTTTATCTCATCTACAGTACAGTGTTACAGCTTAGTTCACTCTCACATACTGTATGCATAGCAGATCCAGTCAACAACCTCACATTTAAACTTAAGTTACATTGTTTCTAGAGATTCAACACATATAATTATGTCAGGCTCATATTGGGTACATACCAATGTAGCTACAGCTCAAAATCTCTTGTAAATAGTGAAGAATGTTGATGACAAGCCTTTTAAATATAGTACTTTCATTCATCTTGTCAGCATGATTGTATAAAGGTAATAATTGAGGCACTTTTAATGCAGTTATTTTTTGTGTGTTGTGCACTTGTGCTACTTGTAGTCGGGTACTTGTCCAAAACCGTACAACATTTATCTTCTTATAGACATGTTGGGCAATATTTATCAAAATGCTATCCAGATGTAAACAGTCTTTGAGTATTGGCACTTAAACAAGATTGAGACGTGTTCGCATATATTCTGGAAATCAAGATCCACTTCGGTGGTATAATCGGATGTACACAAAAATGATATTGATCGAATTGATCAAATTGTGAGAGGGGGAATACCCCATGTGCCACCCTTAAGATGTCCACTGACATGTTCATTGGTTTACAATAACAATGTCAATTTTTGAATAAAACTGAAACTTTGACAAAAACAGAAGACTCAGTTTTTTCCAACTTTCATTACTCCAATCAAGATTAAATGATATGCTTTGCAATTCTAGTGTAATCATCATTAGGCTAGATATTATTATGCACCAAGATAACTATACCAAAACTATCAGTTCATTGAACTTCAGCGAAAAAACATTGAATTTGATTTTTATACATAATCAAGTGTATGATTTGGGTTTATCCTAATTTTTGTAAAATTTTGTTGAGTTAATGCTGTAGAGGGGTACATGAGTTAAAATCATTTTTCAGTGTTTAATTTGGTAGAATCAGTTGATTCCAATAATTTAATTGACTTTAAATCAATGTTTCCTACCAAGAATAAACAAAATCTAAAAAGTGATTGAACATCATTGAAATATTAGGACCTCAAATGTTCCTATGACTACTACCACGTATCTTTATCGATACAATGTAGTATATAGTCATATTTTAGGTAGTATTCATAGGAAACATTTGTAGGTCCTAATATTTCATAATGTAGCAGTTTATTAGATGTACACGGCCGGTTCCAATGGACAGTGATAGGATATATACACCATCACGTGATATTTATTCATGCAGGTAATGACGAACCTAACATTGAAAGAATGTGTGACCCTCTAACATTACGCAGATATATTTACTGTAGTGTTTAAATGTGGAAAGTGAATAAGAAGTGCAACAGAGAGTTCACATTTACTCAAATTTGCCTTATGTTTACAGTAGCACCTTTTTTTCTTAAACTTAAAGTACTAGCTAGGCCTATATTGTTATTTAACGGCTGTTAATTTATTTCCGATACCAAAATTTTCCAATCATCCCAATATTGGCCATTACCGATATAGCTTACCGTTTATCAGCATAACTACTAAATGTGAAAAAGTTATAGAACAGTTTTGGGTCACAGTTTTCCCTAAATCGTTCTTTGGATAATTAACAGCAACCCTCACTTGGTAATAGAACAATAGAGCCACAGCATTTACTATGCTATGGTTTGATCTTCACCTTTATCAAGTAGAAGGTCCTTTTCCATGACTGCCTACCAAGATTTTCACCATTCAATATTTTAAATATAAATTTTACACGTAATGGTTTTACACGCAAATTTTACAAGTAATTTTCCTTTCAAGTTGTACAAAATAATAGAAACAGTAGAAACAATAGAAAACCACAAAAGCAACTGCTTTGGATCCAGCCAACAATTGTGGAATGTGGATCATACAAATTTTCATGCTGATGCGCAGATTGTTTTCAAGCACGGCCTTTGGATGTTCGCTATTCCGAATATTTACCAAATTTACTTTCCATTTTTCCATTTTTTTTAAAAGTATCAACCACAAACTTTCATAGCTCAAGTGTATTTCTATCAAGAGCTATTTTGTGACAGTTTCCCCCACCCTTCCCCC